>JAOEHY010013789.1:26937-41904 GCA_025447955.1 Psilopsiagon aurifrons | reverse complement strand
GGGGAGTGATGCTTTGCAGTGAAAGAAGCAAAACATGAATTTATCACGCTGGGGTGGCTTCTTCTTGCCAGAAAACTGCCAAATTTTTCACTCATTGCTGTACAGTGTTGCAATCCTGCCACAATGTACTGTTTGCTGCACTGAGTACCTGCCAGCTATACTCTTGTGGGGATTCACAGAAACGAGGACTCTCGTTAACTCCCATTTCTGACTCCCACCTTACATGCACAAGAGCCTGCACAAATAAATAGCGTTAATGACAATGTTGCTTTCTGAAGAGCAGGAAGAACAACTCTGGTGTATGTGGAAGGTGGAAGGAGTTCTCTGGGAGCAGTGGCATGGAGGTGCTATGGTTTAAATGAGGAGTATTACCCAGGGATGGCGCAGCTTCCCAGGGCTGGGGGTATGCTCAGCAGCATGTACTTTTTTGAACTGAGTGCAGCCAATTCAACAGTGATTGAAGGGCGCTTGTCCTTACAAAGATGAGGATAAATTACAGTAGCCAGGCTTTTATCTACAAGACCTCAGCACTCATCCCCTGCCTTTCAACTTCCCTCTAATGGGAATTCACTGCCCCGAGCCCTGTGGGGTCCTCAGGGGCCAGACTCTGGTTTTCGCCAGGGTGTGCAGAGCCAGCTCCTGCCCCGCAGCAGTTTACTGTGCGGTGGCTTTAATCTCAGGGCTCCCGGAGGCTGCTGGTTTGTTTCTGTGTCACTTCCCCCCCACCTCCTCATCTCATCTGTTAGTGTACTAATAAACTGTGTGCTGTGTCGATATAAATACCAGAGTATGGCTTTTCAACTAAAAGAAATCTTGGTTTATATATACTTTGTATGACAGATTCCCCCTTGCTGTAAGGTCTGCTTACGCTATCAAAGCTGAGTGCATGGGCCTTCTGTGAAAAAAGGATGCAGCGCTGGTCTGTTTGGCCAGACATTTTGTTCACAGAATAAGCTATAATGTTGCTTTTCCCCACTTAATTATTCTTCTTTTTTTTTTTTCTTTGTCATTTTGAAAGGTAAAAAATCCATGAAGGTGTTCTTACTGGGTCACAAAAAGTGGACATACTGAGCTTACTAAATTGCATTAAGTCTGAAATGCAAAAGGAAAGCAAAATTACATGGATTTTTTTTTTTGGTCTTTTAGGACAGTGGAATACAGACATGACAAACAAATATTGCTGATCCAGGTTCTATGGTTAATTTAGAATAACATCCTTACTCCTTTGGAGCACAGGTCACACCCAACCAATGGAGGCTTCAGTACTGATAGACTTGTCCCCTCTGCGGAGTGAATTAGGTAGGATTTTCAACTGCATGTATCTGATACGCTCCCCACCAGGCTGACTAGTCTGGCCTCATGGAGAACATCAAGGAAAGCTGAATCTCTTGATGAAGCTCGAACATTAGGACTGCGCGTTTGAATACAGCATGACTAAAAATAGAGAGCCGCCTTCTCACATGCAGTCCAGAGCTGTCCTTCCACCTTCACTGCACCGGGCCCCCTGTGAAGTGAATGTAAAGGACAGCAAGCTACCTTGGCTAATAGCCTCCCTGACTTCTGTTTGACAAAGAAAATTAACATGGACAAGAATATTAACATGTCAGCAACTGAACAAATGGTATTATTAAGTCCCTGATAAAAGTAAGAAGTGAAACAGATACTTCCAGGAGCCTGAGGAGAGCTGACAGGATTGACAATGCAGGACATTTATGTCATTAATAGGAACAATACTATTTTTTTACTGAATTATCCTTGCTTCTAAGTGCTTTCCGAAACCACAGAGACATCACATGCTGATTTTCTTGACAGAGATCAAAGCACTTCTTCCTTTCTCATACATGATGTAATAATGTTGACACGTGTCTTCAGCACTGCTATTTTAATACTATTACCTATTCAGTGGTTTCTCTGTTCTGCTTTTATTCTTCGCCTAGTTCTAGGGACAAGGATCAGCAAACATTCAAGAATGGAGAAATGGGTAAATGTTGATTAGATGAGATATACTACTGATATCAGGGCAATTAAGGGACACACTACAATTCAATAAAAAAAATCTCATTGATATCTAATGGTATCTATTACTGGATCATTTTTAATACGTCTGTTTTGTCATTAAGAAAGATAAGTCTGAAACAGCAAGTTTGTGTGCTCCACTGTCAGCATAAGACAACCTTACAAGACTGAAGTATATGACAGCATGTTGTATTATTATGACATTTACTGTAAAGCTGAGTTACAGTTCCAGTTTAGAAAACTGGGAGATCATAACCTCTGCCTTAGCAAAAGGCAGTTGAAGGTAGAAATGAAAAAATAAAAGTGTTCAATGATTTATCTAAAGAAGAAACATGGTAAGCAAGCACAACTGTCACTAAGCTCCTCTCAGAAATTGCATGTTGCATGAAACATGGTTATATATCTATGAAGTATTCATGTATCTCTGAGAAGGTTTAAAACCCCATGTCATTCTTCAGTTTGTGGCCATGCACAAGTTGGAACGTGTCAGCTTGATATTTTCCCTACAATCTGTCTTTGGGCAAGGGGAGTACTTAGCTTGCTTAAATAGAGGGAATAGTTTTAATTGTCTTGGCCAGCGTTGCCTCCATGGGTCGACATGATATGGTGAGAGAGGGTTATGAGTTTCAACTTGTGCCATATTAAGCAGCAGAGACCCACCAAATCTTGACTATCAGAGAGCAAGCTTGTCCCTGACATGTGCTTTAAGAGAAATGCACGTATTGCATGTTGGCTTGTGCCAGGCAATGTGGAGAAAGAGGCACTTATGTGAGGACTCAGTATCTCAAAAATATTCCCCAAAAGACAGTTCAGATACAGTTAAGAATGAAAAGGATATCTCTTTTGTTGCTCGAGTAAAAATAATAGGGAAGATTAAAGACATTGCACTTGTAAGTCATGGTTTGCAACCAAGGGCTCATGTGATGCTACAAAAGTCAATGCTAGAATATGATAATCAGCTGAACAAACTGTTTTAATGAATATGGTTAATTGCTTTATAGCCACTATGTTTTACACTGATGAAGCAAAAAGGAGTAGCAGTGACAGCAGAAGGTACAGAAGGTTGTTGGTAAAAGGATAAAAATATCCCAAAAGGCCTATGATACCAAGGGCATTCAGAGAATGCTGTTTAGAGGGGATAAAAACTCAGATTACATTTTTTTGCATGTTCTGGTATTTATAAGAAACCAGAATCAAGTTAGAATAAGAGCCCTAAAATTGCAAGACAAAAGACTAGGCAGTTTTAGATATTTGTATTACTGACAGAAAATGTGATGGAAAAATTAACAGAAACATTACAGGAAAATAAAGCCCCACAAATGTTTCATGGAATAGAAATCTTAATGATGAAAACTGCATTGTGATTCCCTTCATGTACAGTAAATGTGCAAGTGAATTGATACCACTAATGGAGGATAATTTTTATCTGATCAGAATCGAAGAGTGGCTTTTATATAAATGAAATCTTTCAGTAGAAGTTCCACTGAGCTTTTAACAAGCCAAATCTCAGTACTTCCTGGTCAGACTCCACAAGCAATGCATTAAGATGAAGGAGGAGAAAAACTGCAAAATATCATCTATTCCCTATTGCCAGATGCCGACAGTTACAGATGATATGCTTGGTACGTGGGGAAACTAAGCAAGTCCAAGCCAAAGGCAGCGTCTTACTTTGCATCAGAGAGATTTAAGGAAACCACAGCAGTGAACGCATTGCTAATAAAAGTGCAATATGTAATGGGGTGGTACTCTGCAACATGCAGTGAAAACAGATTTTTACCTGTGATTCTCTCTAGTCTATAAATTATGAGGATTTCACATTCTGCATGATTTTGCCACCTTTCCAGACTAGCTGGAAAGCTTGTCAGTTTAAGTATGGCAGCAAAGTAAACCTGTAAGGAGCCTGCTTGCTAATGTCACTGTCTTTGATTTCTGTCACATTTCCTTGGAGACAAGAATTGAGTGGGTTAGGGTAGAAGGGAAAGAGAAGACGAATGAGCTCAGGGCATGAAGTGCCCAGGGAAACACTGGATGAACTGTCAAGAGATACAAGACAGGATTTAGAAGAAATACACTACTGGGAAAGGAAAAGGCAGGGAAGCCACATGCCTTAGAGGAACATTGGGAGACATGGGGAGGAGCAAGATGCAAGGTAAGAAAGTAAGGGAACATAGTAGGAAGGCAAGGTCTGGAGAGCAAAACAGAGATGTGGCAGAAAGGCAGTGAATAACAGGGAGGAGGAGGCTGCATCTTAGTCTGGATCACATCTCTGCCTACTGATACTGCTCATAAAAGGAGAAGGCAAAAGAAGAGCAGGCAGGAAAGAGATGAGGAATGGTCGCTTTTGGAATGAATTCATGGCTAAGGGAGGAGGGTTTTCTGAGTTTAACCAAAGGGGTTAGAGAAGGCCAAAGGAAAGCCCATGCAGCCTGCACCTTCCCGAGAGCTGTGAGATGGAGGAACTAAGCCAACGCCTCAAGAAGCCTGCAGAAGCACCTGGGCTGGGACCGCAGAGGGACAGATCCCAGATGCCCGATACTGGGATGCCACTATGTGTCCTAAACCACCTTTAAGTGGTCAGTAGATCTGTCAGTAGATCACCTCGGTGCCAAGTGCACCAGTGTGCACACAGACTGCAGCCTGAGCAGCGCAGCCCAACCTCAGCAGGTGCTGCCCAGACAACTAAGGCTGTCTCCTTGCCCTGGGGGAATCCTCCCTCGCAGAGCAGCCTCTGCCAGCTCCTCAAGCAGCCAGAGCAGCACAAAGCAGCCAGAGGCTGGCAGAGTAACAGGCCAAGGATTCAACCTAAGGACTTCCCCGTAAGATCCTGGCTGTAGTTACACAGAACAGTCGTGGAGCAAGCTGAATGAGAGCAGCATGACTGTGACAGCCCCTCAAGCGTATGCTCAAGCTTCCAGCAGCTCCTAGGGCATGACTCGGGATAGTGAGATGATTCAGAAGAACAGGGCTGAACAACATACTTGGGACCTTCTCAGAGGGCTGCCCGACGCTTTTGATCAGATTAAGAGCCGCTTTTTCTCTGGGATATTTTGCCCTCTTGAGCATTGTCAAACTTTCAGTTGTGAGATTTTTACCCATTTTCAGCTGAATTTAAAGCCTGTCTGTCAACTGCTGGCATGCCAGGGCTTTGACAAAGACCTGGGGTTGCAGGCATGGGTGGGTCTGACCTCCTACAAGACTGATCAATTGCAAAGGGGCACTTGAAGGCTTTTTAGGAGTTCATGTCTGATACTTCAAAAGCTTAGGTCCAGAGAAAATGCTGCTTCTGTGCACCTGGCTTAGCCCTCTGTATGTGAAAGCCGGATGGAAACTGCTGTGCAGAAATAATGTCATATAGGCTAACTTGGAAGTGTCACTTCCAAAATGCTAATATGCATATAATTAATTCAACTTTTCAGATTTATCTGTTTAAATGTTCATATTATGCATACATAATATGCAGTTATAGTTAATAGTTTCCAGCTCAGATATCTCACAATTTTATAACAAGAGAATTTGATTAGGCTGATTACTCATATACCTTGTTTCATTTTATAATTTCATTATAAAACCTAATCTGGAGGACTTTTAGCTTCGTTTGGCTCCATTGGTTTTTTAGTATGAGTGTATTTTCAATCCTTTTTGTGAATGCTCTGTTAATCTTTTTTATTCAGCAAGTTTCTAGCCCTTCGATAACAGTTAGCAGTTACTATGAATTTAGTAACAGTACTTTGCAAAAGTACACATTCGTGAAATACAAAGTGTCAATTCTGATCAGCAGACTATAACCCTTACCAAGATAGGAATTTAGAAATCTATTTTTCCATAAAGATATTAAAAAAAATCAAAGTCTGTAAACAAATACAGAGAATAGACTGTATGATACCATCAGTAATTCAAGTTAGTACTCACTATTTTTGCTGTAAAAACCACCACAGAGTGTAAACCCCCTATTTCCTGTATGTCAGTCCTTCCCTCCTTCAGGCAAAGTGGAGACTAAAGCAAGTAAACTCTAGATTAACTGGCATCCAGACTAAATGAAATAAAAAAGAAAACTTCTTTTGGATCTGATATTTGTGTGATTTAGACTGTGGAAAAAAGCCATGAAAAGAAGCAAGTCCAAATGCTTTAATATGTGCCAGACCAGTAATTGCCAATTTTGAGGCTGCAGTGTTTTGTCAAAGATATCCTCTTTCCACTGAAAAGATGTTCTAAAAAAAGGAAAAAAACCAAACCCACCAGTTTTCATGAATCTGCTCTCAAATCACTGTGAACTCAACTGAAATGATGTAAGTTCTTTGGAACCACGCTCCGGTTACACAAACAGACTTGCACAAGAGAATAGTTAACGCAGCTATTACTAAATTGGCTCCAAAGACTGATCTTTTTAGTACTATACACTGCAATATTTTTATTCCAATGTTAAAACTTCTGCCATTTAAACAGATATGTGACAACCACTCAGCCATACCCATAGTTAGTTGAAAATGGTGTTTCTAGCCCATCAGACAGTGTAGCAGTTGAAAAGTTTCAACTGAGTGAGAAGGATGTCTAAATTCACCATGGAGTACCAATTCTATCCCTTTCCCAGAATATTTTGAAAATCTGAATAATGCATTTTTATGTATAGAAATACATAAACAAACTCTGATAACAAAAGAAAATGCAACCAGCAATGAAACTGAAATACTTTGCTATTACTAAAATAGAACGAGGAAGCCAGAATGATTTCTTCTCTTTAATTTCTTATTCCTTTCCTGACGTTCAAGGGCAACCTTTCTTTTTTCATTGTTTTCAACATAAAACTCTTCAGCTGAAATGTTTTTAGCCCATACTACCTACAAATGTCAATACGCAAGAGCTGGGAGAGAGAAACACACACATACACTGTGTCACCCCCACACAAGCCCTTATGCGGTACGCATGGTTTCCATCTAGTTAGGCGATAGTAGCAGAAGCCTCTGGAAACCCAGTCTTGTCAGATTTAATGTTACAAATCATCAGTGCTGAAAAGCAAAGTCACAATAATGTCTGCTGATCCTAGAATAAACCCCAGCAAAACAGTCATGTTTATATCTGCTTTTTCTTCAAAAGGGAAATACAGAAACACAAATTTGATGCATGGGGATTTTACGTTAAAAAGAAGTAAGTGGCTGTGATGCCCGATGGATGCTTTTAAGAATGCTGTTTTGGCAAGAAAAAAACGTGGTGCTTTTTTTTTTCCCACTTATTCCCTGTAGCTTTACATAATCAGCACAATCTTATTTTTGGTATTAACTTGTACAGAGCATCATAGAAAACATGACCGGAAGGGACCTTGAGAGGTCATGTGGTCCAACCCCTACCCAAAGGCAGGATCCTGTGCTGCTCCTGAAAGATGTCTAATCTGTTCCAAAGACAGCCTGTGAAGGGCAAGGGGTCACTATCCTTGCCTGTCTGCTCCAGGGCTCCAAAATCTTCACCGTGAAGTTTTTCCAAATGTCTAATCTGAAACTTCCTTGTTGCAATTAAACAGATTACTGCTTCACCATGGCTACGGGGAGGAGATGAGTATCTTTCGTTCCACAAAAGCCTCATACACTTGCAAATTCGGGGTGTGTGAAATTGCCTAGCCTTCTCCGTAATTATTGCAGCTTGGGAATTCTAACGAGACATTGGTTGGAGGTAATTTTTTAGCAAATGCATAAACAGCAGCTTAGAAATAATACTAATACTTATCGCGGGGAATAGCCCGACCTTTGGGTTCTCCGTAAGCCAGCTGGATGTAAGCTACCTCAGACCAGAAAGCCTACATGAAAGCAGATCAGGTGTGAAAGATGGCTATTCACAGACTCAGTAAATAACTATGTACTTCATGACACACAGTACCCTGAATTCTCCCTATGATGAAAACTATAGACCTTTCAAGCACTTAACAGTGAATATAATATCCACTTTTTTGCAATCACGCAGATGCCATTAAGATACATTCAGGAGTCATCAGCTACTTCTGCAGTATACCACAGTAGGCTACACAAAAACTACAGGCAACATGGGGAGAAATTACTGCCCTGATTAAAACTCTAGGTCCTCAATTAGCCAGTATGAATTCCAGCATGATTTAAAGTGCCTGCTGTACCAAGCAGATGCCTTAATTTCAGTAAGGGACTTCGCTATCCCCTGAATTGACTGCCTTGCCCAATTCGCCTGCTGGAAACAAGTGGCTGTGTGTGTCACAGTTAAATGCTGAATTCACTCTCTGTGGAAATGGATGACTATTCCCAGCCTATTTGTAGCTGTGCTTTGGTCTCTCAGCACACAGAACAGGGCTAACTCATGAGAAGAACACGTGAGCCCTCCACCATTTCTCATTCCTCTGTGTATCCTCGCTGTGCTGCTGTGTCCTCTTGGCAGGACCTAAAAAGATACGCAGCGGATGCACCAATGCACAATTAAATATTACAGATGTGTGCTAATGCTTTGGGAACTTGCCCACCACCAAAGCCCTGCCAATTTACACATTATTGTACGAAAACCTTAGAACTGGCAGCAGCACCATTCCACCTGCTGTCTTTGTTAGGGATCAGCATTTCTAGCCCTGTCTCCACTTCAGGACACAACATCATACAGTGAAGCAGCACCTGCTGCTCTCGTGTCTCTGATGGGTGTATGTAAAGGCTGGAGAGTAGATACAGGTGCTCAGAGTCCTCCTGCACACTGCCTTAGCCAAATGTACACTGACAGAATTATGAAGTTATCTCAGAACACAGATGTTTGGCTTTGCTGCCACTGCCTGACACTGGCACTTTATTTTATCATGCATGTTGAATTGTAAGCTTTTTTTTTAGGCCCTGACCTTGGCAGCAGTTGCTCCTGCATTTCATCATAAAGATAGGAGAAAAGGAGAGAGGGGAGAAAAGAAAAAGAAAAGGGACTTAGTGGACTTTCATGATGCCCTTTGTCATCCTGAATACTTCATCTGAGGCCCTCTAACACTTTTACTTATCAAACTAACTCTACGTCTTCCACTCCTTCATAGACACATTTTTTACCCAACCTTAGCAAGCCTTTCATGTGATTTAAAAATACACATATTTTTCCAGTTGACAGACATGACTGAAAAAAAATCTGTGTTAATTCTGCACTGGCCACCTTTGGAATAAGTCGTTTGTGTTTTCAGCTGCATTTTGTCACATTCGTTTGGCATATCAGTTTGTAGTTCAGCTCATTTGGGGATGAAGTTGCCTCTAAAGCCTGTACGTGAACCCTCAGGTTCTACTAGTTTATCTATAAATTGTCATGACCTTTCTAGTCAAAATAACTGAGGATTCTGTAAAACCTTTTGCTAACCTGGCAGTTATGAACAGGCATTGATGATGTAATGACTGTAACACAAGGTAAAGCAATTCACTGAAAAGATTTTTTCCTGAGGATGGCAAAATTACAAGTCCTACTGTTCCACCAACACGTCCCGCTATTGTGCTCCCCATCTGTACACCACACGTTGCTGGTGGTCTCTGTGTTTTCAGTTTATTCTTACAGGAGTGTCTCTTTGCCTCCCAAAGCCTGCATTTCTGTTCTCAGCTTCCCCTGCCCCAGGACCACCTGTGTGAAAGCCTGCCATGTCACCCAGGAGATCCTTCGGTGTATTTGCCATTCAGTGAAACACAACCTTTTGCAACTTCAGAAATGCCTCTCACCCAGCCTTTCTGTTTCAGTAAAAGGCCATGCAGACATGCTTTTACCCATTAAAAAAGAAAGCAAAAAAATACAGAGCAGTGAAGACAAACTTCTTGTCAGTATCTGCCACAGAACAATGTCAATCCAGTGAGCAAATGGGATGAAAATCTAGGTTTTGATGCAAATCTACAGAATCATTGCTGTCTGAGCTGCAGCCTTCTTGACGAGAGTGAAATTCTGTCTCACTATTATCTCAATATAAAAACTAAAATTCAAAATAAGGAATTTACAATTACTCATACCAAATGTTTAGAAGAAATCAGACAGGAAGACAGCATGGGAAACAGAACGCATCCTTCTGTACTTTTCGTTATAAAGGGACACCTTTACAGTTACTTCATCAGCCTCCAGAAATATTTCAGGTGCTACTGTGTAACTCAATAAAACTATATGGCATCTGACTTTATTTTATGTACTTACTCAAAAAAAGTGGTCCATCCAGTCTCATCACTTTTAGTTGCCAGAAGTCCACTGTTGCCATGGTAGGTAAATAAGACAAGCTCCTGCCCTTGTGCAGTCATGCTTTTCAAACATCCATTAGTGCCTATCGTCAACCAGATGACTTGGTTATCAGGAGAGACCACTCTTACTGGCATCCGGTTGGGATCCCGTCTGATGCGAAGAGTATTCCCATTGCTATCCGTCACTGCAGTAATATCATTATCATTACTGTAGCTAAAATTGTATAGGTAGTCTCCGGTGACTAAACTCACAGTATACTGGTGAGTCCCATTGATATCAAAGATATAAAGCTCTTGGTCAGTTGGAGAAGCAACTTCATAAAAGTTCACTGAATTCAATGAGGGTTTGTTCTTTGACACAGCCCGTATCCTAATATTTCCGAGATCAGCAATATACAGGGTGCCATCCGGAGACACAGCTAAGGAGGAAGGGGCATTAAGTTTGGCATCTTTAGCATACCCATCTCCATTTTGGTAACAGTCACAGTTGACATCATTTTTGCAATCACACTCTGAGGGTATTCCAGCAACTAATGAGATCTCTCCATCAGTTGTGACCTGTCTTATTCTATTAATCTTTTTTTCATCAGTTTCCGTAATGTAAAGTACCCCACTGTAGGACACGGCAATGGCAGTTGCTGACTCCAGCGTGGTCTGTACAGCGTGCTTTCCCACGGTGTACTCCACTCCGGGAACCTGGCAATGCATCGGCCTCCCCGCAGCAATGCGAACCTGACGGTTTTCAGTGATCTGCAACACCACGTTGTTATCCAAAACATAGATGGAGTTATCCATTGGGTTGATAGCTAAATCTGTAGGCCACTCCAGACGAACCTTAACAAACGGAAGTGCTTTGTTAAACAGTTGACCAGTGCAGATTACATGAATGAATTCACCTTTAGTTTTAGATGTTGCTGTAAGGATATTTTTCATCTCACACCAAAAGGACTTATATAAAAATACATGCAGAAAACTAAATCTTTTCAGGGAGGCAAGAAAAACTTTATTGAAAACAAAAGCCAGTTGCTTTGAACTGAATATTGCAGGTTGAATTTTCCCTCCAATAAATGTTAGGCATTTCTGCATCACGAATGCAGATATATGCATTTGTGATATCAAAGTCTAAATGCATACTTTAAAGACAGTACTCATCTTTAATTCCTGCAATAGCAAAAATAACTTACTGCCTTTCAGACGACAAGCCATCACAGTGTACTCCATTTTTAAACACACCACTAGTAATGTCCTTTTTTAACAACACAAGGTTCTTGAGACAAATAAAAAAACTGGGTTTTGTATATACCCTTTCATTCACTCTGGTAGGCTAAGGATGTTAGTGATTCTGAAACCATCAACATGCCAAGATAGTTCTAACAGATCTGCCATTCTCCCAGTATTTACTACCAGACTTAATGTTTCCTGCTGATACTTTTGCTGCTCTAAACTGAACTAAACTTTATGGGCAGAAAAATTGAATACAGGAGCATTTATAGCTAAGAAGATACACTGCGATTCATGCCCTTGGAAGAGGTTTCTTTCTCCTCAAATTCTGTGTTAAATACTCATTACACACTCCACCCACCCAGCTCTCTTTTAAGGGGCAAGAAAGCTGCATTTGCATTTCTAGCCCCGGCTCAGCCTTCCAAATTAGCAGCAGCTAAAAAGTACCTGGCTGATGTGCATGCTGGTATCACAGGTCAATGGTCGTGCTGAGGTCAGGTCGTTGGAGCCAAGCAGAGTGGATATTATTCCATTCTGATCCACTTTTCTGATCATGGTCCCATCAACAAAGTAGATTAACCCATTCTTGTCGATTGCTATTCCTTTAGTGAAGAGAATAAAAATCAGGGTTTTTTTTTTTCACCAGTGAGTATGTATCTATAACTAAGGGCATAAGTGATAAGTATCTAGGGGAAATTCATGACAGAAAATATGGATTTAGGCAGTAGGCAGTAAAACAGCTTGAAAATACATTTTGCATAACAAACCAACATTCAGTATGAAATCTACTACTGTTTATGGTATTTACTGTTCATTTGCTGCTGTATGTTAAAGAAGGGCCTAGCTTTTCAGTAACCTGAAAGATGGGATAAGTGGGACCAGAAGCAACACTGATTTTAAATCTTCATTGTTGCTTGCCAAACATAATCTAAATGAGCATTCAAAAATGCTCAATTACCACGCAAGCCAAATACTTCCTAAAAAATCAGCTCGGGTCCCCTGTAGATCCTCAATTGTCTTTCCAGTTGGAAAAAATTATGCAAAGCCACATTTCTGACCCAACTACTGGGCTCAGTAATGAAGCACAATCATATTCCCTGCTCTGAATCCTGTATTATTTTGAAAGTTAAGGAGGGGGAATAACTTTTTTTTACCTTTAGGACTCATGAGAGTTGCTTCCACTGCCTTGCCTCCATCACCGCACCTTGCCTCATCAAACGGTAGGCACTGCTCCCCTGTTCCTCCTATTACCTCAGCATTTTTGGTCAGGTCTTTTGCACCCGTGAGCGACTTGGGCCGATAAATCCTGCGTGTGTTTGTGTCAGAAACATACAAATCTCCTGTCACGGGGTCAGTTGCGAGGTAGTATCTGTGAGCAGGGTTGTTGCTGTAAAATGGAATTAAACATTGCACATGCTGTGATTAACTGCAACTAACACTTGATCAAGAAGAAAAGGCTTCAGTTCATATACAGTGATAATACATAAATAGTTAAAACCAGTGTTGATGCTGTAGGCATAGATAGCATGAGGTCATGGCCCCAAAACCTTCTCTGGGTCATGTTTCTTGCCTGTGGCACAGGCAGCCCAGTCTAGACTACTAATCCTTTTGGGACAGAAGATCCATGGTGTCCATGATGCTCACAGGCCTGTTCCTTGCTCTGTAATTAGAGACAGCTTCTTTCTCCATCATAAGCCAAATGAAAATACTGGAGTCTAAAAACTCCAAGGCTTTCTGGGAACCTTGATCCAGTTCCAAACTTCGCAGCAGGACCCCAGCCCTTGCTTATGCTTTGTTGCTGTTATCATCTTATCTGTTTTATTATAATTTATATAAGGCTGCTGGGGTGCATGGTTTATATAATTCATAAACAGATAAGGCAGAGTTCGTATTATTAGTTCACAGGCAAGAGATAAGCCATCCTTCATAAATATTTGTTTAATCCACTGCTTTCAAAGACGTGATACGCATGATTTAATGCATTAGGAAATGTCATCTTTTCCACCAGAGCACCGAGCGGAGCTTTTCCGTTCTTCTTAACTCAGAGTCATATTTCAAATAACTGTATGCGTTGGCACAGAACCTCTAACTATGCCAATGCAGCTTTTATTACAGTGAAAATATATACTTCTAACCATTTTCCCAGAAACGTATATTTTGCCACTCTACTGGCACATAATTGAGAACTACTGCTTTTTCTCCCCTGCTGGTGTGAAAACCAGCCCCGGAGATTACCTTTTGGGTTGATATATTATGATGTAGAAACTTAACCCACTGCAATTGGGATTCCTGACCTAATTTATGGCATGAAGAGCTGAAATAAGGTCATGTAAATACAGGAGGTAATTTCAGATGCTCTCCTAATAGATTGAAGCAGAGTGTCAGAACAGGCAGTCCCACTTCTGATGTTTGCAAAAGCGCTGCTTAAACAGATCTACCAGCCTTGGTGATAGCCAAACATCTGTTCACAGAATGCTATACTTCACATTTTGTAAATACATAACTGTGCTAATGTAACACATTTTTATGTATTGCCACTTGGAGAAAGCTACAAGAGACCAACAGGAACAACTTGTGAACAAATTATGGCTTTTAGCAGGGACACATTTTTATAGCTATCCAATTACAAAAACACAGAAAACAATGTGTTGCATAAATAGGATTTTCTTTGGCTTTAAGACTTTTAACATGTTGGTTCAGAATGAAGAAACCAAGTGAAGCAGACTAATGAAATCAAATACAGAGTGATTAGCACCACTTAAAAATCTCTGCTATAGAGCGGCCGTGGTGTACAGCATCTCTGAAAGCAATCAAATGCAGGCTCACTTTCAATTCCTGTCTGTTAGAAATCTATTATTGCCAATGTGCTAAATAGTTGAAAGGTATTTTCGAAACCTTAATTTACGCAGAGATCATTTAATACGCTCACTATGTAGTGTACGAATTATTTATACCACTACAGACTGCAAATTAAATTACACCCATTTACATGATTACTTTGGTCTTTAAGAAACTTTGCAGACACTTCAAATATAAACACGTTGCAAAATGTGAAATGTGCAATTAAATTTTATTTCATTGTAATTTAAAATAAAGTCTTTTCTTATACTACTGAAATCTAAATTAAAGTACCTCTCTTCAACTCATCTAACACTGCCTTGGTCATATTTTTCAGTTGCTGGAATAAAGAATCATCAAATCAATAATTGAATAATTTGTGTCTAACACAATCATTTCCTTCTAGAAGGAATTTTAAAAGCTGTTTTCTTCATAAATATGAGAATATTTCTACATTCCAATTAGTTCCAACAAAAATTACAAAGCATTTCTTATTGGGGATGAGTTCTCATAGGAAGTAGCACGTCCTCATCAAAGGAAAAAATACAGCTGACAATTTGAGGATATTTTCTTATTTTACTAACTCCTCACCCACAAAGTGTGGTGGGAGTGTATAGGATATTACTGAATCAATATGAACGCTCCAACTTGCCATACATAGATGTCTAATGGCTCTTTGCTGAGTTAATACAACAGGCTTAACTTCAGAGTTTCT
>JAOEHY010013789.1:0-26883 GCA_025447955.1 Psilopsiagon aurifrons | reverse complement strand
AATTAATTCACAGGAGCAAATCACAATTTGAGTAACTGAACAATTCTCCAGGGAAAACCACGTTTGTTTTCCAGCCAGAAAAAATCCATGCGCACTATGCAGATCTCAAAAATAGTACAGGGAGAAGCAGCCAGCAGCTACAAAGCTGCACAGAGTTTATTCTATTTCATTGTAGCTTGAAATGATGTTAAGCTCTTGCCTTCTCCCAGTAACAACAAATGCAAAGAAATAAAATTCACAGTCAGTGACTTCTGGACTCATTCAGTAGCGCCTAATCGCTGTCAGTGGCTCTGCAAAACTGGCAGTTACACACCAACATGGGCTCCTGCAAAGACAAATAACTAAAAATTAACTTGTTCTGTCTACGCCAAATAAGTGCTTTGAATTTAAAGTGCACACACACACATGCACAGAGCTGCAATGATCTATTTCCCATTGCTTTGATCTTATTTATGCCCATCTTTTTATTCTTCAGCTGTTGGATCACCTGCACTAATGTTTTAAAACTAGTCTTCCTGCTTCAGTCTTTCCCCGATTCACTCTTGTGCCTTCTAAACCATACACCCTCAAAGCTGCTTTTATGTTTTATTAAACTCTTTTTCTGGCTCTCTACTGATTTGGGATATTGCCAGAGCCTACAAATGACCTCCCTGTCTTCAAAGTCCTTCTAAAAATTGCTCCTTCCATGAATGCCTATCAGCATTAATCACCCACAGGCAGCAGTGTGTATAAAGACATCAGTTCAGCTTTGAGATTGAAAAAATGGTAGGTCACTGGTACATGAGAGGATAAATTTGATCTGCATTGTCTCTTTAATTGAGAGTACAGGTTCCTTGAGGTGGGAGGCACATCACTCACTCTGCTGAAGCACTGTGTTTAGGAAAGGAAAGTTGAATGTTTGAACAGATAATAGATCTGAACTTGTATTTAGCCCCGTTCATTAGTTTTACTTGGGGAATACATATTTTAGTGCATTTTCTTTGGTTTGATACCTAGTAATTATATACTGCAAAGTGGTCTGTTGGGGGCTGTTTTCCAAACTGCAGTTTAAATAGAACTCTTCTCAGCAGTTTGAAGGGCTTGCCTGTGAAATGAGACAGTTTGCCCCCTCTCCTATAGGCCAAACAGTCATGCTTCTCACTGCAGCATTTCACAGGGCTCTGCATAATTTTATGCAGGCCACAGAAGCTGTTTGGTCTCTCACTGTGTCCTTAAGCTGGGGAGCCCATGGTAACAAGATTTAGTGGATTCTAAAAGTTTATGCATGTCAAATAAAAATCAGCTAAATTAACAGCCTAAAAAGCTGCCAGGGGATATTAGGCACAAAAATGCCACTCTTGGTTTAGGAAGTCCCTGAACAGCAAACCTCTGAGGCTGAGTGGAAAATGTTGTATGACAGGAGAGAAAACAAACTCGTAGTAAACTCTATCAGGCTGCATTGTGGGCTTCACATCTCTTGCCCACTGCCTACACAACCACTCCTGCAGAACAGGTTCTCTCTCTGTGGTCCTTCTACATCTCCTGCCTCAGGAGGTATCCCCACTTCACAGTCACTTGATGGGGCCAATGCTGTTACACTAATTTTGCAGTATGAGTCCAATTTGGCTACCTGGAGCTTCTTTGTAGTCATGAATAAAGGAGAAAAGCTTCGACGCTCTCCTTCACAACTTTTCTTACATGCAGGGATCTAGTTGCTGGAACACTGCAGTTGAGCCTGTAACCACAGTTCTGCCTGAAGCAGGAGAGGGCATTGGTACTAAATCACAACAAAACAAAGCTCACTGCCCATCCGTTCCTTAATCCTGTTTGTCCATACCAAATTCCCATTTATTCTGTGCTCTACCCATTTGCGAAGACAATGCCTTAACCAGCTGCAATCACAATTTTGTGATACGACAAGGGTTATAATTCTTTTAAAACTAGTGGAACAAATGAAAATTAAACATAATAGAGAAAACCTAGAACCACCAAACAGAAGGGACTGTGTCTGAGTCACACCTGGAAAATAACATAAAACCAGGCAGACTGTGCATCAACTCCCGATTCTGATCATTAGCACATGATGCAAACAGATTATTTAGTCATAGAGTCTTTTGCCTAACATGCCTGAAACATACTTCTTAAAACATAAACCCCTTCCTCACAAAGAAGTATGTCCAAAGCAAAGTGAAATTAAAAAAAACAGGAGAACAGAGATATGACGCTCTGGGATTTGTTTAAAAACAAGGAAGGAAAACGACTGGCAGCAAAAAAGGCGAGAAAGGGGTTGCAAAGCCCTATATTCAACAGTTCTGCCACAAAGTCTTGGAGGGTTTCATACATCCAACAATATTTTAGCACAACTTGTTTCTGTCTCCTTGTCAGCACTGGCTGCTGTGGCATTCTAAAGATGGATGAATGTTGTCCTACAATCTTTCTGATTACTTTTGTTTTTAAGACTAGTCTTAGGAATCTTGGTGTACTTTAAAATCTTAACTCCTGGAGTTGTGTTATGGGACAATTTCATCTTTCATTATTAGCAGAAGTTCACCTTTAAAGAAACAAATCTGTTAAAAGTGAGCCTGAAAAGACTCAACATTCAAAGGCTAATAAAATGAATTCACTTGATACTTTCATAACTTTTATTACTTAGAAGCAATTCTCATCGTATTTGGGGTATTAGATTAAGGAGTTTTGATAGGATCAGCAAAAGTGTTGCCAGCAAGGAACAGGAGTGAGCAGAGATGAGGGGACAGCAAAGGAGGGCATACACAAGCATAAAAAGAAGCCTGACTGTGGACAGAGAGTGATGAGAAAAGAGGAACCTGTATCCGAAAGGATGATACAGCCTGACAGCTGACATAACTAAAACATATGAACTCATTATTTTTGAAAAATACTCCTCTTTTCTAGTAATACATCTCAGAAATGACTTCTCCATTATAAGCATTCATTTCTTAAAAAAGAAAAGAAGAACAGTTAGAAAAATATAAATCTTCTTTAAGGAATGCTTACCTATGTCTAAAATCTTTATTTCTTGGAGGGAGCAAGTGAAAAAGAACAGAAAAACATTATTAGAAAAACATTCAGAAAGGATGTTAAAAGATGAAAAGAAGGCAACATTTACATCTGTCATTAGTGAAGGGTGAATCATCATCTTTTGTCCACTCCTGTCGACTAGGTAGGTTAACTCTTCAAATCCACAGATTAATTACTTGGGTAGATTACACTCTGACAGTTTAGATAAGCACAGTTAACTTTTTTCACTTCGGCTTTAACTACTCTTTCAAATGTTCTGAAATCTTTCTCAACTGCTTTAGTTCCCCAAAGCATTTGGAAACTCTGACTTCCACCACTCAGAAATCCATTCAGCACTTCAGTTTGCAACAGCAATTCACAACTCCAAAAGTCTGAGATGAGGAAAATACATACCTTAGTTCCAGAACACTAGTTACATTTCCAGATGGGAATATCCGCCGAACATAGTTGAAATCCCCCACGTAAAGACTGCCATCTATCCCACAAGCTAAGGCAACTGGAGCCAGCAATTTATTACCATCAGCTTGACCATTACAACTTGGACAGGAGATGCTGCGACGTCTTCCATTGCCCATAATGCTACTAACAACTGGGGGTTGCTGAGATATAAATTGATTTTCACCATTTCCTTTGTAGAGGATTCCTGGCATGTAACATAAAAAAAAAACAAACCAAGAAATAGTTCATAAAAAAGTTGAATGTATGCACATGAAATGATGCATACACATTCTAAATATTTAGTTAATAATTTAACAGAGTTTTAATTGTTTCACCACCATATTTTTCTCACTAGAAGTAACAGAACTTTATTAAAACATTCACAGTTAAATTTAAATCACAGACACAAGAAACAAAAAATTATCTTGTGGACAAAATGTAGCAGAAACACTAGCATTTAAAACCCAAACAAGTCTTCAGTTGTTCTTGTTTTTAAATGCATAGTTTTAATAGTTCTAATTCAGACAAAACACTGTTATGCTGAAGGAAATGCAAGGTGCACTGAATGAAATCAAGGTCTGTGTTCCTAAATCTTTACAGTTTCTAAATTCCCCAGAAATTACTGGAATTCTAAATGCGCATGTGTTATAAAAAAGAAAAAAAAATATATCTGCAAATTGTACTCCTGAAGTCCTACCATAACTAATTATTAATGTGACGTCAAATGAAATCTGAAGTGGATTACTGCTGAAAATTGTAAATACTAATTAAAGAGCTACTTCGGAAAGTTGGAGATTGCCTCAATTCCACATTATAAAAGACTCTTTATGCAGGTCACAACAAAAATGTACCTGTGGCAACAAAGTCTGCCTCAATACCACGTCTGCAGTTATAGGCAGTTATTAAAAATGTCAAAGCAACAAAAAAATATGTGGTGCCAGACCAACCTGCCTCTTAAACTTAATTCTGCTTTGAGGCATGAAAGGAACAATAATTTCATGAAGACAAAGCAATGTGCCAGCAGTATTTTTCTTCCTTATAGCCTCCGTAGGAAATAAGAGAAGAAAAATGTATGCTTTATGTTAAATCTTCAGTCTTAGGGAAAAAAGGTGAGTTAAAATGATGCTGGGATTATGTCTCTCAATGAATCCACTGAAGTCTGCTCTACAAATGGTCAGTGATTATGATTATACTTGTAAGTCACATATATCTTTCCGTGGTATAATCCATGTAAACCGCATGTCACTTTGTACTTTAGAGTGATATGTGTTTTATTGATTGTGTGCCCAGAGTTTCAGAGGCAGTTTGGGGCTGAGGGATACATTTCTCTTTTGAGTTGCTTAGAAGAAATTTAACATGTATTCCTTCTTTTCTTCTCCCTCCCAAAATGCAGTCTTTACACTGAAGGATATGAGAAAAAAAGACTGTATTTTCCTCTTTAAAAGTGTAGGTGTCTTCACTACTTTTTAGTGTTATAAAATTTAGGAGATTATAAATGTAAAACCAATATACATGATAAAATTGAGGAGAATGAAAATGCTTTACCGAAACCTAATGGCAAGTAATCTAAATAAGTAATCTAAATCAAAAGAGGGAGAATGTATTTTTCAGGAATAGTTAAAGCCAGAACGCATTAACGGTATACAAAATCCCCTCTCCTATGATTACATCATTTATGACAATCATGGCACCATAATTTTGCCTGAAACAGCTGAGTTCTATAATTTTCATCAGAGGAATTCTACAAGTCAGCACAGTGCACTACTGCACTTCATTTATTCTGTCATTACCTTGAAAAATTGGTCCTTCACATTTCTCCTCTATTATTGCAGACTAAAAGATGTACATTAGACTATTTACTGGAGTAGTTCAGGATGCCCGCAAAAACACTCTCTGCACTCTCTTCTGAATAAATTTCTCCAGCTCACCCACCTTGTCATTACAACTCTCCACTTTGTTTATTCAATTAGACACACGTCACTTTGAGAAGTCATTGCTTGTCAAATGGACTCTTGAACGTAGTTTAAAGCCACTATCAACTTACCTTGTGAACAGAATCAATCTTATATATATATTTATAATTACAGCTCTTTATATTTTTAGATGGATTATGTTACAATAATTTGCACAGGGTTTTCCTGACATTTTAGATTAGGCACAATGACACCTTTTCCCTTGATTCGGTTACCTTGTTATTCTATCAGTCAGAAGCAATGCTTTAGGTGGTGATTAGCATAGCACACAAAATAAGCTCATGTACTTAGTCCTCCAAGGGACACAAGGAACTGCAGAAGTAATGTTCTTCCCACTGAATTACTTCTGGGCTTCTCCTTTGAGTGAAAAACCAGTATGATCAGCTCCCACCTTGAGCCATGTGACTGCTTATTTTAGCTTTCGTACATGCTTCCAGCCAATTTTTTCCGAATTTCCTCCCGTTCAGTGTTGAGCTGGAGTGTCCTTAGCACAGCACTCTCAAGCCAGTTGCTGAGTAGAACGCTGGACAAATTTACCTTGGTGCTAAGGCACAGTTCTTATAAATGTGCACTGTTCCTTCCTTCTTTTCACTGAAATTAAGGAAGACTCACTCACTAGCTACTGGACTCCGACCTGAAACAAGGGGCACAAGCGCCTTTGATGACTCATGACAGAATCAAGACAGTCAGCTGCTGTGTGCTGAGCCGACTGTGGCACCCCAGGGAGGATTCACCTCAGGGAAGGATTTAAATAGGAAGAGAGTGTAAATGAGTGCTCATCCTCCAGAAGAGATGGTACCCATGTGCTAACTGCTCCCACAAGCAGCTGTGCTGGGGCTGGGAATACGACATGAACAGGAACACCTCCTGTATAAATGAGGGATTTAGTATTCAAGTGAAGAGCTCTCAGTTTGGCAGGAATGTCTTTTATTTGCTGCTTAATTTTCACTCATTGTGAAAACTGGAGGTGAAATCATTGTTCAAGATGCGGTTAACATACAAACAGTTAATGCCAGTGACAATGCTGACATGTGCGACTGCTTTAGAAATAGTGCCTCCTTGGCATCACTGAATTTTTATAAACAGTTCTAACAGTTTTGGTTTGAGCTTTTTTTTGTAAGTGTATCTAACACAGGCTGACACTTTGATGGTTTTATTACTACTGTATATGTATTTACAGGATGAAGAAACATAACATTCACTGTAAAGCTCAAATATTTACCATATGCAAAACATTCCATAATTTCTTGTTTTAAAATAACAAAGCAAGCATTTGAAAAGTTAGAATGAGACACCAAAGGCACAAGGAGTACTAAAGCTAGCAAGAAGAAAATTAACTCCTTACCATTCTGAACATCCAAAACATGATGCTTATCCAATGTCCAGCCACCCATGTTGGAGGCATCCAGTTCATAACCCTGCAAAATGGCAGTCCGCTTTTCCCAGAGAGTTAGATCCAAGCAAGACTCATATTCATATCCTACAGACACTGAAATAACAGTAAATTTCCTCATTAAGTATACGATCTCTTTCAGAAGAGCTTAAAGAATGTCATTTCCTTAAACTACACATGTTCTTCTGCTCTCCCAGGCTACCTGAAAATGCCTATGGCTTCCTTAGATGCAAGAAAATACTAAACAGATTCCAAAATCCTTTAAAAATCAATCTTGGTTTATTAAAATAATTCCAGATATTATAAGTGAATTAGGATGGGTACAGAGCAAAGTAATTTTGGAAAAGTCATTTGTGAAGTACGCCACAATGTTATTGTGCTCTAAAGTACAAGAAGCGTGCAGACTAAATACCATACGGTATTATGAGGCCATATTACTTCATGGGGGAGAACAAGAAGTGAAAATGACTGTGGTTTCTTTTTCCTTTTAAAGGAAATTATTTCTTATAATTAAAACTTCAGGTAAGTATTTTTAATATATTTTAATATCTTGTTATTTCTAATCTTAAGTTGCTAAATGTTTTCTACTTAATGGACACAAGTAATTTGAAATGCACTTCCCTATTTTCAGAACAACAGTAAAAATGCAAAAAACCTCCATAACACACATACCAACAGCTTCAGATAATCCATAGACTCTCTGGTTGTATGCATCAGTTTTATCCCATATGAAAGTGTAAGCCAGATTTGGGGATGCAGGGAACCACTTTTGGAAAAGTCTTCCCACCACTGCTACCATAAGATGAACCTTCATTAAATTAAATGGTATAACAGATTGGGTCATAGTAATCTTCAGAACAGATTTATATCCTGCAGCCCTGGAGCTTAAGTATGATAACTTCAAATCGGTTCCTGGTATTGTCGTTTCTTCATGAAGCACCTACATTGGTAAGAGAAAAATGAAATATTTGAATGATTTGGAAATTAAACAGAATAATGCAGCTATCATAAAAGGAGGCCTCAGATAATGCCACATGACAATCCATTAGGAAGTATCATCTAAATCCAGGCTTTATTTAATAATGTAAAAAATACATACACAACAATTTTTCATCTTTTTTTTTTCTGAAGTCTAAATTATTTGTTATACTGAAGTTGCTAAGTTGATACTTTCTGCTGAAGGATTTCAAAGGTGTCTCCTTTATTTTTATGGGGGGGGGGGGAAGGAAGCATCCAGGAGAGGGAAAACATACCCAATTGCTTTTTCCAAAAGAGGCAGAAGAAAGGTAATCTTTCATCTAAATGAAAATAGCCCTTTCTTATGCTGCCACCCATCTCCTAGGTATGGATACGCACTAAAGGCTGCAGAGCCTCTAAGCACTGCAAAGCTTCGGATTTGGGTTGGGATGTCTTAATTGCTCCTTTAGGAGCAGGAAGGACTTTAAGGTGGTTTATTATTTGCATTACCTGTGGATTGTAAATAGTTTGGACGAGAGCATTCTTCCATTTATTTTGAAGACAGATAAGTAGGATGCCTCAGGGAAAGCTTTTCCATATTTCCTGATCAATATTCAGTACTCAGACATCAGCTCAACACTTTCTCATTTCAAGGAGGTGCAATGATTCAATTTGATTTTCAAAAGGTTCCTCCCCTCCTCTACCTTGTCTCTTCCTCCGAGCTGAGGAGCTTTTGTGGGTGATCGATGGACGTGAAAGGTTTCTGTGCAATGTGGATGAAGACAGCCTATACTGTCCTATACCTCAGACAAGACATAAACACTGACAGCCAGCACTTCAGGTGAACAGCTAGCAAGTATCCCAGCTTATTGAAATAAGAAAAAAAAAGTAAGAAAAACCCTATCCAGACACATCTATAAAAGTAATGTTTCTCTGATGGGAAGAGAGGGCAAAGGATGCTGAAGCACGAGCCCAGAGCCTTGGTGGTGTCAAAGGAGCACTCTTGGGGAAGTAAATTTGGAAAGCTTTATTTTACTTTCCTGTCTCCTAGTCCTAAAGCCTGAAGACCAGATACTAATTAATATTAGTGGAAAGCAGACTTCAGGGAGAGCACTGTCACAAATACTAGGCTTGAGATGTCAGTAGGATCAAAAGCTGGCTATAAACAAGCACTAAGCTCTCTGTGCTAGAGAAATCCTTTGGTGCTGCTTTTAAACAATTACTGCCTGTGTTGAATAGGGTCAAAAAATGTGGTTTATGCTCTTGATGAGGGCAATAGGTGCTTCAACATCCTCTACATTAGCAATTTTGCTGGTTTATAAAGAACAGCTTATAAGGTATTAATTGTATCTCTATCTCCTTCCTAATAATAGTAACAAGAAATCAGAAATAGTATGATGACTCATTATCTGGCATGAATGGTTATTTACATCTGATATACGTAGACATAAAACTTCTCAAGACTATAACAGAGCTGTAGGAAGTAAAGGAGGAATTGGAAGATACTAGAAGAATTAAATTCATATTTATAAATCCTTAATTCTTAATCTTCAAATGTTTCTTTTTTCCCCACCAAGAACCATCACTGAGAAGAAATTACAAGCAGTACCACCACTTGCAAGGAGGTGAGAGGGGCATTGTGTCTGTTTGCAAATCTAGTCTGCTCTCTCTCAGCGTGATATACCCACAGCATCTAAGCCAGAGAACAAGCAAATCTTCTCTACACAAACAGCCTCCTCTTCTCTAGAGATAGAGTGATTGTGAGCATATTCCATTTCTAAGACTTTGAAGGAAAAATATAAACCACCCAGGAACAAAAGACAAATTCCTCCTCAAGACATCAGCAGGACTCTCATATACTGCACAATAAAACTAGTCTAACAGATGGAGGTCTCTGTAAGCAAGAGGAGAAAAAGAAATAATACGCTTGTAATAGGGCACAATTTAATAGACTTCACTGGTCTCCTGTTACGGCCATTGCTTCTTTTACAACTGCAACTGTGAAAGAGCAGTGTTAAACACTTAGGTGGTCTTCCAGAACTCTTGGCTGAGATAACAGGCAATAAAGAGGACACCTTGAAGTTTCAATTTCCAAGAAATTCCACTGTGTATTTGGATTACTATCAAATTAGAAACTAGGACACTCATGCAGTTCTCAGCGAGGTTTAAAACAAAACCCAAACCCCTATTATTAGTTTCTGCAGAAGCCTCAAATATCTGCTTGAGATCTGTCTTATAACTTCCCTTTTTCCATAAAATATCCCCCACAGTAACTTATTTTCTTGAGAACTTCAGAAATGTAGAGGTAAGGTGGGGCAATTCGATCTCTCTCCCAGAATCAAGCATTACAAAGAGAATTAAACAGCTTAACGTTCATCTGGAAAGTTAAATCATCAGGCACAGCAGTGGGCATCCTATGGGAGCCATGACAACACATCAATTGTAAAGCAATCAGGAAAGTCCCTGGATGTAAAAGTCACATCAGAAATCTCCCAGACATCCAAGCTGTCTGTACTTTAGCTTTCCCAAGTAGAGTATCAAACTACCTTCAGAAAGGCTGATGCCCTAGGGGTATCAGGGTATCCAAAGAGTTATAGCCCAGCCACCAAATTCTAATAGTTGACATTTTTTTTATGGATGATCAAGCTTCTTGGGAGGACAGACATGAAATATTTAACCTATGGGACTGAGATAAGGGTCACCTCAGTTTTCAGAAAGACGGTTTGTTGTCCTGACAGTTCAGCTGGTGTCTGAGTCACATAAATTGTGCAGTGTTCTCATCTGTCCTGGCCAGCAGGACTAAAGCTGTTCAGGCTCTGGAATGCTTTCCTGCTCCAAAATATAATATGATTCAAGTGACAAGCTCTGATGGTATTGAGAACCCTGATTAAGTAATTTAATTCAATTAGGGAGAAAAATGCCTGCTGTACTGCTGTGATATTTCTTGGCAAAATGAGCAACTTCAATAGAGGATCTGAGAACAAATTTCACAAATGAGTGCAAACTTCAGTCCTAATGTCAGAAAAAAGTTCTTTGCGGAGAAGTAACAGCTGAGCTGTTGCATTAAAATATAACATCATCTTGGTTTGAGAGAAGCAAAGATGGCATTTTTAGATATAGCTATAGCTATACTACTGCTGTTACAGAGGTTGAGACCAAGGAGTACTAAAATTATAGTTCTTCAAGTAGAAGATGAAATTGCTCATTTCAAGATGGGAAAATCTTTCCCTTTTAAAAAAAGAGTTCTCCTAGAACTGAGGTCCTTAAATGAACTTATAAAGAAATAACCTTAACAATGTAAAGCAAGGAGAAGTTAAAAGGGAAAAATACTTTTTCTTCCTTCCCTACACTTAAAACATTGCTGAGATACCATGGAGAAGAGGAATAGGAAGAAGACATGCACATATAGGAAGCTAAAAATGCGATCATAAAAGACTAAATCACGAAGCGTATATAATGTTTCAAACAGAAAGCAAGGCAAAAGAAAGTGTGCTGGAAAACAAAGGAAGCATATATTTGGCTCTAAAAGTAATTCCATTTTTTTCTCAGTACAAACCTGAAGTTCTGGAGATTTTAGCTAAGTGAAACTACAATGTGGCATCCATGCAATACTGGAACATCTAGACATCCTACTACACTTCATGCTTAAATGATAATAGAGGCAATTTATTTGCTGAAAAGTTGGCTACCTTGAAGTTACAATCATTTTATGAAGTCACTGGGGCCCATGTTTTATTCTGAATTCTTCTGATTAAATGATTTTTGCTTCCTGCTGTATAGTATCGCCAGTAGGAGGGGAACCTCAAACACACAATAGGAAGGAAAAGGTTTCCTTTTTCATTCTCCCACACACTTGAGGTGTGGGAAACAAGCAGCTCAGGACCTGCAGAAGGCATCTTGCAAGTGCACATAACAGCGGATAACAGAAGTTCAGGAGAATGAAAGCCTCAAAAACTCAATTTCAGAATTGCTCATAGTGACTCACATGTGGGTTTCTGCCAGACCACACTGCAATATGTGGCAAACAGACATTTATTATATTAGGAAAAAGACAGCAACAATATTGCCTAACACATATAAGCAGCTCCAGCTTAGCCTGATCTCCCTCATCTGTATGCAGTTTTACTGTCTTGTTCCACACTGATTAATCTCAGCTAGTTAGGACTAGGCAGAGCACGCTAACTTGCAATTAAAAGTAGATAAAGTAATACCTAAGTAGTCCAAATTTAGTTAACATGTTATTTATTACCATCCCTCTTGAGTAATGATCGGTTGGGTCTCTGGTCACCCTTTACCCACTGCATTTGTTCTTTCCCCTTGCTTGCCTTTTTTCATTTTCTTTTGTGCTGCTTCTTTGGTACAGACTTAATTCCCACTCTGATCAGTTTGGGATTTATAAGCCACTAAGTACACTCTTTTGGAAACATTATCTCCAGGGGATGATAAGGCACTTCAAGGGATGATGGTTACAGCAGCACATCATTTTCTCCTGTAGTACGTGACAGTGAGTGCTGTCACACCACACAAACAGGGTGAGTAGTACTGACTGAAGGAACATGGGGAACGGTTTCTTTCTCTGTGCCTTCATGCAGTCTCCTACATTTTAAATCAGAATTGTCCTTTCTTTATGAAAACATCTATAGCAGTTCCTCTGGAGCTGAACATACAGCTTTGAATGGAGTCTAGCTCTGTCCATCTTTTATCAGGGGAGTGATTTTTTTGGGAGACAGTCTGTTGTGTGTGCATTATGCGTTTCTGAGAGGAACATAACCTTAAAAGGGTACCCTAAAGGCACGGCTGTGCAGCTCCCACTTAAGGAAGCAAGGGATTGTGTGTGTGATGAGCAAAAAATATAGAAGAAAATACTCCTTGATGTTTTTCTTTTTTACACAGTACTGGAACCAGATTTTTGCATACATAACGACAGTCCTATTTTTACCTCATCATAAATGACGCATCAACACCAACTGCCTAGAATCCAGTGAGAACACCATCTTTTCTTCCAGCTGGTTTTCTATGGAAATCAAGTTGACCCAGCAGTCCTGCCTCTCAGACCTTCCACCTCTCCACTGCCGAACCTGGTACCCACTTCAACCACATTAGAAATAACAGTAGAAAGGCTTACAGATAGTTCAGCTTCTTAAGGGTTTGTAAAAAAAAGGGTTCAGGAAGGGAAGAAGTAGGAAAGTCGGTTCTCCCATGACAAAAAAAAGCCTGAATGCAGTCCACAGGGGAAGGATTAGATGTGGCAGATAGCTGCAATTATAGCAATGAGTGGGAATCAGTAGAAATCCAGACTTCATTAGTCCTGCTGCTCATGAAATAACTTGTTTACGTAGACCTTACAAGTGTTTTTTGAAAATATTTATTTTCTGACATTCTTCTATTACTAGTTTTTTTTCTTGAATTACACACCATCTCAGCCATTTTCCATCACTTCAGGAACTGAATCTATCATCTGTTGCAGAAACAAGTAAATCAGCTGTTTTTCAATGGACTGTTTTTTTGCGAGTACTTTCTTTTAATTGACTTGCAGCTATCAAAGGCACAGAAATGATAGCGAGGATAAAAGCAACAATTTTCTAGCACAGTCTAGATTTGTCGCTCAGTTTACTTGTAATTTTTTTACATCTTTACTTTAAACCTGTTCCCACCATGAATTGCTTAATGATTTTGAGAGCTTTAAGAGCTCTGCATGAAAACATCTGAATACACGTTCGATGTTTCCCTTGCAGAGGCAAGCAAGCACATCTCTTGGTGAAGAGAAAAAGAAGAGTGCCCCATGTAATTATGACACTGTGAAGGTTGGGAGAGAAAAAGAAAGAGAAAAGAGAGAGAGGGCAAGGAGGGGAAAAGAAAGAGGGGTGCAGAAAGAGTGCTGCTTCACTAAGAAAATCAGTAGTTTATAGTATTTTTAAATCAGAAATCAATGAGATAAATATTACTTGTTGAAATGCAACTCTGCTTTGGGAGCTGAGGAAGACAGCATTAGTGATCAGTTATTTGAGAGGGAGAAATTTAATTCAACTGTGTCAGACTAAAAACATTCCAGCCACAGCTTTTCCCATTAAAAGCAACATTTTGATGTTGAGTCTTACTTCCGATATTACAAGCTCTGAAGGAGTCGATAAGCACACATGCTCATTGGCTTATAAGCCTGTCCCCAGTGTTACAGAAAGTTCTTTTGGTTTATAAAAATCTGAATGTCACACTATTTATTAGGACTAAACAGATAAATGGAACTGTTTGGGTCTTTTAGACATAGTGGAAAAATACCCGTCATTTTCACTGTCTGAGATGCACTTCTAAGAAGAGGACTGTTAAAAAAAGGCAGATGTACTAAAGTGTGTCCATTTTGATGGGCCAGTGCCTGGTTGAAGACATTCTTTAAATTAAAAGATGAAAACATGCAAACAAATACAAAACCAGATGCTGGTGTACATCAAGCTTCCTTACCTCACTTTTTTTTAAATCATCCCACAGAATAAATAAATTGAAAACAATCACGTCGCAAATTCTTAGCACTCAGCATTATTTATTTTAAACAGTAGTTTTCACTCTTTTCATTATGGTTGCTTAATACTAGCCTGTGACAAGATGCTATTTATTTGAAGCACACTTTACCTGTGTCTCTGGGATGACAGGACTATCTTCAGGAGAAATTCTAAAGAAGGTGGATAAAGGTGATGACACGATAACAGGGTTTGGCCTTACAAATCCACTCAGATCGCAACTAGGAATGTCGTTCTCTTCCTTCTTCATAACCAGGGTATCCATGACATAAAAGACATTCCAGGGAATCCATACTGTGTGATACTGGGTCAGGAACGGTGATCGCTCAAACACCAGCGTTAGAGAGGCGCCACCATTAGCTACTAAGTCAAACCTAGGGAAAAAACCCAACAGGGCTAGCTAGTCAGCAAATTCCCAAAGCCACCCACAGGCACAATTTTACAGATTGATCCTTCATTCCACTGCACTGCTCTGAAGGCAGAATGGCTCTACTGGGAACAATGGAGAAATCAATTAAATTGTATTACATAATACTGCATTAAAAGAATGGAGAGTTTGGGATACTGCATTTAAATTAAGCAAGCCCTTCTACTTGTAAAGTATATAATCAGCATGTTTTATATTTGAAGAATGTAAAAAGTACAACTTTAGCCAATCACTTTGTTCATGACTTTTGTTTCCATTATTTTATTATTATAACCTTACTTTTACAAACAGCTCTTCAGTAATGCTTTCACTGTCTTTATGACTTAGAAGTGCTTCAAAGGGAACTTACATTCCATCTTGGCGCGTTATTGTATATCCATAGTCTGGGTAGTGTAGAAATGAGACATTAACTCCAATAAGCGGCGTTCCATCAGCAGTTAATACTTGGCCTCTTATGACGGATGCAAGACTGTGAAAAAAGATGCAGGATCAAATTACAAATTAGCTTTTATTGTTTTCTTTTGAATGAGTAAGAGCTAGCAAAGTGAACTCCCCCCCTCCCATGGTATCTATTACCATTAAAAGAATATTCCTGAGACTCTAACCCTTTTACGAGTTCACGTAATTTGCACTGTATAAACAAATGCCTCAAAATCTACAGATAATAATTTAGTCTCAACACTGTTGATTTTACTTTGGTTCATTTTGTCTGTACTGAATTCCTAAGACCAGAAATTCACTTAAGAATTTTAAGAACTTATGAGCTCTAGATGTTCCCACTGTAAGTCATACCTCTGGCAGACTCTTAAAGAACAACGTACTTTTCAATTAGTATCAAAGCAATCTGTAAAACTGCAGGGACTACGAAGTACAAAATTTAAAAGAGCAATAAGGAACACTGGTGCAACAACTTTTAATCAACTGCTGTGCCCAAACACATTAATGCTGTTAAATTACTGCAAACGCTGTAGTTCTAGTGTAAATCATCTTCCTTCACTCAGTGAGATCCCAGACACCTGCTTCCTGTTACTGGTTTATTTTCAGGTCATTACTGCTTCATAGAGCACCAGTCGAATAGTTTATGCAATTATACTGTCATGCACTTAACAGTTCTATTACATTAATTCATAATTTATATTATTTAGTGAGCTCAGTTTAAAAAGTGCAGCTTTGCTTTTCCTTCTGAAGTGTTTTCATTGCTTTGATATATTTCCAACTGTGCTAGCCCAAATCAACTGGTTAAATAAAGATTTATTTAATCATTAATGAAGTGCCCTGATAGAATACAGGTACTAAGCACAGCAAATACCTTCTGTAACCTACTAGCTTCAGCAATTTGATTTTTGCAGGAAATGAGATAAAATAGGAAAGAAATATATTATGAGAAGAGGTCTTTACTGAAAGTTCATGCCATGAATTTTGCAATTGGAGTGGTTCTTTTCCAAACGAGAATCTCACACTCTTCAGTTTCTTTCGTATTCATGTGTAAATGATAATTCATACTCACCTTTTATTAAAAGGACTTTCCCCAGGTATGACATGAGTGCTGTCTGCTCCAATGAGAAAACTGATCCGGTCATAAAACGCTTTGGCGGCTTGCTGAGATGGAGACTGTTGGCTTTGGCTGATAATATCTTGGGGGTCAGGTAGTCCACGACAATAAGGTTGGTTTTGGCAAGAACTCTGCAAACAGCAGTCAGGATCCATACAGTCAACCAGCCCATCTGTTGGCAGAAAGTCACAGAAATGAACAAACTCTTCCTCCTGCCCCTTTGCATGTCAATGAGCCAGCCAGCAGAGACATTAAAAACCTAATTAGTATGAAAGAATACTAATAATTAAGATTTTAATGAATTCACTTTCAATCAAGGAAAGAGAGTTTGTTTCCACTGAGTTCTTAAACTCAGTGGAAATCTATGCAGGCTGAAATATACTCAGCATCATGTGTTTGGCACTTTTCTGAACACATGTTGAACAAACCAGAAAATGAAGGTGCTCAGGCTCTGCACACACTGTTAACTTATACATATTAAAAACTTAGGTGGGTCTAAGTAGCTTTTATCTGAGGCTATTTGGCTTGCTAGAGAAAAGAAACAAGTAACTCCCACTCTGCTGTGATCCTGAACTTTTTTAGCATATATATGCTGCAAGTAGCTTTAAATATTTCACAACATTTATCAGGGTGGATTCTTTACACCTTAGCAGAAAGATTTTGTTGCAAGTGGCAAAGGCAATTTCCACAACTATTTTGCATGAAAATGTATGAGGGAGCAAAATCTGTATTTAACATTTAGATTTTATTCTGAATAAACTGATGAGGAATGCTGGCCACTATAAACAAGATTTAAACACATGGGTGCTTTTATGCTTATGTACTGAAATATTCACATATAAGGAGCATTAGATCTGTCACATCACTGGAAATCTAATTTAGTGAAAGATTAAAATCAAGATCAAATTGGTAACTACTAATTTGTTGTAAGTAAAGTCATAAGGAAAATGAGCCTGGAAATGTCAGCCACAGAAAATTTCTAGATGAATGCAATATGGTATCGCATAGCTGATAATTGTTTCCCCAAAAGAACAGCAAGACTGAAATAGCTCAAACATTTTATTATTCCATTTAGATTAGAGGGAGAGCTTGTTTGCTGCACTACACTCAAAAATATACCAATGCAGCACTCAAAGGAAGCCCAGAACTGCTTCTCTCACAAAAGAACCTAGCTTCAGAGTAAAACTTCTTTCCGAAGGGAAAAATACCGTGCACTTTTGTTCAATTATATGTTGAAAGAGTGTAAGTAAACAGAGGTCTTCTAAAGGTACTCCTCTAAGTATTGCTGTGCTATGTGGATTAGAGGATTGGCAAAATAGTAAAGAACTGGGATTTCTATTATTTTGTGCATTGAAAACTCTTATTTAACTCAGCTGACATCAAAGTCAGTTCAGGAAGAATAAAAGGGATGAAAAAGTCACCATTAAGTAGATAAAAGTTTAAACTTTTTTTAAGAGAAACAAAAGAACATTGATTTTTCCTGGAAAGAGGATACGCCAGAAGGCCGTGTTGCTGTTCAGATAGACCTTGACAGACTGGAGAAATCGGCTGACATGAACCTCATGGAGTCCAACAAACAGAAGTGCAAAGTCCGCCTGAGGAGAAATAACCCCACGCACCAATACGTGCTGGGGGACAACTGGCTGCAAGGTAGCTTTGTGCAGAAGACCCTGGGAGTCCTGGCGGACACCAAATTGAACATGCGGCAAACAACATGCCCTTGCAGCAAGGAAGGTGCCAGTGACATCTTGGGCTGCACTAAGAGCGGCCTCAGCACTGGGGAGGCCACAGCTGGAGTGTGCTGTGTGCAGGCTGGGCTTTCCAGAGACACAGAGTCACAGACATACTGGAGAAAGCTCAGTGAAGGGCCATGAAGTATTTAAGGGCTTGACACATCTCTCCTATGAGGAAAGGCTGAGAAAGCAGAGAGTGTGCAGACTGGAGAAAAGAAGGCTTGGGGAAGGGAATCTTATCCATGTGTACAGATACCTAATGGGAGGGTGCAAAAAGACAGCCTTTCAGGGTACCCAGCGAAAGAACAAGAGACAATGGGCACTGGCTGAAACACAGGAAATTCCGTCTAAACATCAGGAAAACATTTTTTTTACTGTGAAAGTGGTCTGACACTGTAACAGACTGTCCAGGGAAGTTCTGGAGTGTCTATCCTTAGAGATACTCAAAACCCAACTGGACACAGCCTTAAGCCACATACTCTAGCGTGCCCTGCTCTAAGCAGGGGCTGGGACTAGATGATTCCAGAGGTCTTTCCAACTCAAATAGTCTGACTCTTGTGATTTTCTAGTCTCATTCTTGTATAATATGAAACCCTTTCCTAGCTGAAGTACTGATCTCCCCTGATGGTCAGGCTCTAGAAGCCTGGATCAGTGACAAAGCTAGGTGTACAGGTGGTTAAAAGCATGGTTTGGGGGTTTTATATCTCTGCATGGTCTCCCAGGAAATATATGGTGCAGTTGCCAAAGAAATGCTCGAATTTCTTCATTCATCTTTGTTAGTTTATAAAAAGCAAATGTACATCTGGAGTATAGTCTGCAGGTCATAAAACTGCATGAGATTGACACCTTCTGAACTAATCAGCTGGAAATGCATTTTTACAAGCCTCTCTGCTAACATCAATCAGAGAAAGAATCTCATTTTCACCAGCCAAGATACAGGGATATGCTGTTTGTTATTTTTCTGTGGAGTTTATCAGTTACTTGCCCAGGCGAGTGACGGATGGTTATGAATCTGGCTCCTTATAACTTGAGAAAACATTTTTCATTCTTTCTCTGTACTTATGTGGCTAGAGCTATCTGGTAACACTAAGTTGAGTACTCTATTGCACTGTGTGAAGCAGAGTAAAATTTCCTTTCCAAAATGGCTCTGCAAAATTATTGATGAATTTGTTTAGCCTGAAAAGTATGAGGTTTAGCTCAACACTAGCTTATCAGTTACATCACTCATATGTGATAGTGAAATTATAAAGAAAATAGAAACACCTACAGCCAACTGGACAATCATTTATGAGTCTCAGAAGGCTATTTCTATTATTTTATGTAAGGGATTATTCTATATGCAGAAGATGTAATGACTACATTATTGGTTTCTTCCTCAAAAGCTAAATTCTAGCTCTAAAAATCTTGAAGAATGTTATTTTTCCTGTTGTTGCAAAATGCACAGAATTGCAATGGAGCATGGCCTGTTGATCAGGTTGCTTGGAGAGACTAATAAAACCACCAAAACATTAAATGAGAGGAGTCAAGATAGAGATAAGATGTATCAGTGAGCATGTTTGCTTCTGAATGGAATTTAAAGGGTATATATAAAACTGCTAAAGGAAGAAACCTAGGGGGAAAAATAAGTCCTGAGCACAAGTTTTGCCCAGTGTCAAGGGGAGATTGTGACCAAGGACTTATATAAATCACACTGCTGTCAAATAAGTGATTCTATATGTAGGTGACAGAAAATCTCCATGAAGTGAAATTCACTGTCTGCATAAGGAGAATACAGTTTTGGAGTTAGGTTCCTGGTCATCTTACCAGGGTGGTTTTGGTGGATGTGGCACATTAAGGCAAGAGGCTAGAAAGGACAAAAAACTGTATTAAGAAATCTCAGTCATCCTCACATTGCTCAATTTTACAACAGGCTACAATGAACAGACTCAATTATAGACACCAAAAATGACTGCCTCTAGGAGCAGCTGGTTGGAAAAGCCACAAAAGCAGAAAAAGCGCATGTTTTATTCCTAAGCAATGCACAAGTCCTCGCTCAATGTTACTACTGCAGTATCTCTATAAGCATACCTACACTGTACTCAAATTCAACATTTCTGCTGGAGTGAAGAAGCCTAAAATATAAAGTGTTTGGCTCTAAATAAGCTGTCAATCTAGAAGGAAGTTGAGGAGTCACCGTGGATAAATACTATGGATATATCAACCCAGCACTCTCCATAAACCACAGATGCAAAGAATCTGTGAAGTGTTGGAACACAAACCAGAGAACGTGACCATGCCACTGTGTCAGTCCTAATTGAAGTACAAAGCTCCTGGAATTTCCTGAGCTTGGGTTATCTTTGTACTTAGTAACCCTTCTGACATTCAAAATGTTCTGTGGCAGAAATTTCCTACTTTAATTAGTAGTCTGATAGTATACTGAAGAAAATATAAGTTCACAGTTGTCCTATTACATTCTTTTGCTAAGCATTTGCCACTATGCAAGTCATCCTTAAGGAGAAAGGAAATGATCCGCAAAACTCCCAGAAATCTGCATTAAAAGGCAGATGAGTAATAATCATCCCATCATGTGTCAATCCCATCATGTGGCATCTAGAAGAGAAAATGATCAAGTATGCCTTGATGTCATTAGCATTTCCTACGGAGAATATTCCCATTGAGATCCTTGGGATGCTCATGCTCACAGAATTTGAACAGTCAGTCCCAGAAAGAGCTAAGAATCAAAGGCACAGCAGACACTGCTAATTATTAATAATATTACTATATGAAATGCATTTTATCCAATGTAGGATGAAACATAAACATTAACAACAGCATATCAGTTAGCTAACAACCGAGATAACTTTAATTACATAACCACTGACCCTGGTTCCAAGTAAATCACACTACCTGCAGTCATGGTATAAAGGCAGCATAAGTGCTTAGATAACCTAATCTCCCACAACACACAAATACAGCAGAGGCATCCTTGTGCCATTCCCTGCAGCTGTCTGGAATTTGAATGGCTTGCTCGGGATGTTAGTGGGTTGACTGCAGGTACTCTTGGAAAGGGAAGAAACACTGCTTCTCTTTCCAGGTGGGTTTCTGGCAAAAAAGACTTTCTTTTCCCAGTTTTGTTTGGTATGCTTCCAGTTTCTAATTTAATTTAATTGGTGTAATTTAACCCTTTTTCTCAGCCATTAGTCAAAGACTGACATGAATATGCTCTGCACTGAAGCATATGAATTAAATTAAGGTCTACTGAAAGAGAAATGCCAGTGACAAATGGCATTAGGTCAATCATGGTAAAGCAACCATTTGGCCAATCCCTTCCTCCACCATAGATCCTTGATGTCTGTAAAGGAAATAGTGAAAAAATTTGGGAGAAATAAGTAACAAAATACCAGCATAAAACTTTTTTTTTTTTCAGTATTGTTCTTTCTGCTTGAACTTTCAGTCATCCTGTTCAATCCTTCTGCTCCAGTTCCTTGTTCCTTTTCCCCTTTTCCTCACAAACAGGTATTATTGTTTTCATTCTGAAGGAGCACCTTCTTTTCCTTTGTTCTTGTTTTGCTCATTCCTGTTCACCTTGCTCCTTCCTCGCACTGTTCTGCTACCTGCTCTTGACTCTTCCACTGATATGTCACATCATTCTATTATCTTTAATGTTTACTGAATGTTTTAGTCTATCAATGGGCTTTCAACATTTTCCCCCTACACAATCTATTTTTTCCTCCAGTTGTTCATGTGTTAACCTAGTTTCTTCTCTTCTTTGCTTTGTCTCTTTTCACGCTTACAGGTTTCTCTTTCTTCCTTATGTTTACAATCTCCTGGCCCACCTTAACTGAATTCCCCAAACAGCATCTCCCTGCATGGAAATGCTGTGGCTAATCATTCCACTTGCTCCCTTCCTACATGCAGAAATTCAGCTTCACACTAGCTCAGATTGCATATATCAGATTGCATCAAATTCTTTAGGCCCCTGAAAGTGCAAAGCTGACACAAAATGTACAGTATGCAAAAAACAAACAATATGTAAAGCAATAAACAACAGCAGTGTTTTAACTGTGTTATTTATTTTCCTCAAGAAGTAAATGCTGCTGTTATTTATAGTTTCTGATGTCTGAGATCCCAACTGCAGTTGCGATGTGAGAACGTAAAGCCAATCGGCAATGACAAAGGCATATGCATCCCAAAGCTGAAAAACAAAGTCACAGATGACTTTATCATCATCCAGAAGCCCTACTGGAATTTCTTGTCTCTGCTCTGAATCTGAAGGTGCTAAACAAAAAGAGTTGATGTGAGAAGGGGAATAAAGACAGACAATAAAAGCATTATGCTTATCTAATATTTGACTGCATTCACATTTCATTTTCGTTTTGTGTGGGTTTTTTTGTGTGATTCTGGAGTCATGCCAAAGTAAGCCCCTCTACCTTTCCCACCCTGCAACAGTGATAGCAGATTGATTCTTTGAGTCAACACTCCTGCCTGCATCTTGCTGCAGACTGTTACCTGTCATCCGAATGACAGACTACAGAAAAGCAAGACAAATAAAACCAAACCAAACCCCAAAACTTCTGGGAGCATCCTGTCAGTTATCTGAGCGTTCACAGGCTATGGAGGGATAAGATCTCTGTAGACTAGGCAACCAATTGTTTCCAGCAATAGTATCATAGGTCAAAATATAAACTCCCTGTTCGGCCTTTTTGGATAATTTCCTCGTGAGGTCACTGAAAATTTGAACTCCTTTCTTTTCTTCTCTTCCACTACAGTTCACTGAATTGAGACTATGATTTATTCCAGTATAAAAGAACACTGCAGGGAAACTAAGGTGACACCCATCATTTTCTAAGTACATACCTCACCTGTCATAAGCAGCTTGAAAGGCTTTGCTGATACGCCATATAAAAGCATTGAATACTGCAGCATATTCTTACAGACAGAGGAGCTAGTAAAATGGTTCTCATGGCAGTATTTAATCACCTAACTGTAAAATCTCCATTCCTCAACAGGTTCTCCTCAGTGTTGGAGATACAGTTGTTATATCTTACCTCCTTCGTTGTCCTTACTGTCAGTGCAGAGGGTTTCCATGGCCACGTCACAGCCCGCTCCCCTCCATCCTGGCTGGCAGACACAGTGCCAGCCGTTTTGGTCCAGTGTGCACCTCCCATTGCTGTTGCACAAGCCGGGGCAGCCCTCTGTTGAAACAGACAAAAAAGAAAAATCACAAGTGATTTAAAGACTGCAATTCTATAAAAAGAAATAAAAATACAAACAAGGGACACTTACTGGGAACAGGCCTTAAGAACAGCACAAATACTGTAATTGCACATGGAGTGGAACAGCAACATTACCTGGGGAACGTAATTCTTAACAAAGTGGCATCTTTGATTGGCCTGACACTTGAGACACCACTTACCTGTACAGGCAGGAAATAAATGCATCAATCCTCTAAATACCTGCAGGCCAGACAAAATTAAGTTTGTTTTTTAATTTTTTTTAATTTTTTTTTCTTTGGCAAAGTAACAAGAGATGAGTGCATAGTGCAAACACAGCTCTGTAAAACGAGACATTTTTCTGTGCTCATGGAATAGATCATTATTTGCGCTATGCAGTATTGGTTACTTGCTGGCATAAATGTTTAAGCTCCCTGTTACTATGAACAAATCCCTCCAAATTCTTAAGTAGGAAAATGGGTATGATTTTAGACACATAATAAAAGAAAACATTAACTTTATCTGGTCTCAGAGTTGCCGTATATTCATGTGAAATTACAGTGCGCTAAATAACTGCACAAAGTATAGGCCAGTTTTAATGACTATACTTTATGCCAGAAATACATTCCTTTCCACAGAATAAGCAAAGCCCAGGAAATAGTGAAGCAGCTTAGCATCTATTCTAACAAACACTAGGATTCAGGCTGCATACGGATGGGACAGGACCAACAGGATTTCCAACTAAATGTAATAGCTGTGCGTATTTGATTACTTAGGACGGACAAAATGAAATACCATAAGGACCACAATAAAACATTGATAGACTGAACAAAAACACGGTAGTGACGTGCTTCAAGACAGATAGCAGAAAGTGATTTTTTGTGACAATCTCCCTAAGGCTTTTGTGCTGTTACCTTTATATCCTATCTTGTCTGCTTTTATAGCCAAGGAGGGAAAATTTGGGAAACAATTAACATAATTTAATATATCCAAAATCGATACTTGTTTTCAGTCTAACATTGCATTAAAAAAACAGTATCTGTCACTTCTTAGTGATGAAATCTGGCATGCAGCCAACATGATCTGTATGAGGATGACAACACTATAAATATGTAGATTTTGGTGTTCCTTCTCTATGACTATGACAAGACACTGACAGAAGCAAGTACAGATATGGCACTAAGTATCTTACAAGAAGGTGGCTACAAATCAGATAATTTTGGACACAACGATTTTCTGTAAACATTTATCCAAAAAGCCTAAGTGACTCGCTAACCATTTCACTTCACAGAGCTACTGTCTTTGTGAACTAATCTACTGACCCATTATAGTCAAGCTCAGTTGAGCTTAGAATAGTCTTTCAAAGGTAATAGTCTATTCTTTTATTCTAAAAACGTTTGAATTTACTGACTTCTTTCAACCATGTAGCTCCAAATTACAAACATCCGCAGAAAAGAAGTTACAAAGGGTGCTTAACTCTTGTCGAATTACTTAGAAGGCAGAGATCAGGAAAAACTTTTATGAGGAAGGATAATGATGCTACAGTTATGGATATTGTGCCATTATGTCAGGCTGAGATCAGGTTTGCTACTCTTTCAGACTCTGGTTGCTGGTAGTATTTGTTGATGAACTGAGAGCTGTTTTTTTCTTACTTTTTTATCTGTTAAATTTATGGAAGACTCTCATATTTAATTGCAATACTGACAGAGTGTTTCAGGAGTCAGCTGGGTACACTCAAGACTTATTGTGTGAAAGCCTGGATATTGCCATGAATATTATCATACTCTAATGAAAAAAAATCAAAACCACAAATAAGGAATAAAGATACTCAGGGAAAGAGGGGTAGGAATATTTCAAACATTCTTCTAAATAGATTTTTTCACCATAACTGAAGATACAGGAATCTTTGCTGTTTCATGTTCGGCTTTTGCATCCTTGAACTTTTTAATTGAAAATGCTGCATAGAGTAAACAAGCTTTTTTCTAACTTCATACAAAATACAAGTCATAATTTCCTATAGATTTTCTACATTCAGATAAAGAAAAGCTCAAAAGCCTGGGGTATTCTATTGATCTGTCTATATATAAACACACACATATCTATAATTAATCTGTTCTTTAGAACTAATAACACTTCTTCTGTGACAAAAATATTGCTTTGCTTTGTTTCCTAAATGTTTACAGCTTCGTAGGTGGAGGTCCAATGACAAAACTAACCAAGATAAAGCACCAAACAGCAAATGAATACTATCTTCAGTTTTTGGTACAAACAAAATCAAGTACACATATACAGTTTGTATATAAATGTATAATTACTGATATATTATTATTATAAAACATAAGCAATTTTTCATTTTCATTTGAGATGAGCTGAAAGTCGTATGAGTTCAATCTATAATTCATGGAATGTATGTAAAAGAAGATTCTTTTGCCCAGACTAGTATGTTTGTAACTATATATTCATATAAAAAAAGCACATGTAGGTATAGGCATGTCATCAAAGAGCAAATATACAGTACCTTTCACTATCTTATCCAAATAGTGAGCTTGAGAATTAAAAAGAAAAAAAAAACAGACAGACATTTCAGAAGTGTCACATAAAACAAGAACTGTTCAGAATTCACATGCAAATCAAGCAGGTGCACCTGAGAGAGAGGTCTTATCTTACAAAATGAGAATGTATTTCAAAGCTTTTAAAAATGCAAGAAATAGTCTTTTCAGAAAACATCATCATGATTCAATGAAACTATTCCAGAAAGAGGGCCTGCAGAAAAAAAAAGAGAGATGCTGCCTTTCTGAGACTATGTTTTTCATCTGGCTTCTCTTAACATGCTTTGATTCATACATATAACAAAAATATAATCAAAGCTAGTTAAAAAATCCAATTTTCAACCCAACGTAAGAGTAATTACTTAGCTTATGAGCTTTAACACACTGACCATACTGGAAGATCTTTTATTTCAGGTCATGCATGACTCTGACAGCATAACCAGCACACTATCTTAATTCCAACTGCATTAGAAGGAAGCTTTCTTCAGCTTCAATTCAGCCACAGTTATTCTTCCGAGCACACACACCAAGTATGCAAATAAGTTAGAATATATATATGGGATGGAAGAGGGCACAGTAGGGTTAGTAGCGTGGTGATCCATTCCATTTGGAAAAATGGGTTAAAATTAAACACAGGCTTTAGACGTATAAAAATAAATATCACAGTGTAAAAGAATAGCTAGACTTTTTTTTTTTTCAAGTTATGACACTTAAAATTTCACAAAAAACATTTGAGCAGACAGGCAGATAGATGAATGACAAACAGAGCACAAGAGAGATTTAAAGCAGCAAGCCCTACTTTTAATACACAAAACACAGCAGTGATTGGTTACATGTTCTTATGCTCAGGAAACAACTGCTGGGTTGTTGTAGCAAAACTAAGTAGTTGTTGTGGGGTTAATGTAGCAAAACTAAGTCGTACACTCCATTGCAGCCCATGAAATGCAGCCACATGCACATAAGGTGGCAGGGGTATTACAGACCACTGCAGTGGGGACACACTGAGCTGAGTCAACAACGTTGGATTCCATTTGGATTTTGCTGCGGACAAGGTCTTTCAACTCAAAATCTGAACTCTTCTAAATCCCTGCTGGATGATGGCCCCTGTCTGGGAAGTACTCTGTCACTTGATATTATTC
>JAOEHY010013787.1:5415-20254 GCA_025447955.1 Psilopsiagon aurifrons | reverse complement strand
GCAGGGACACCTCACACTAAACCATGCCACCCAAGGGTCTGTCCAACCTGGCCTTGAACACCGCCAGGGATGGAGCAACCTTGCTAATACATACTGCTCTAAAAGGCAGAAACAGAAACTAGATAAAATCTTTCAAGACTGTGGTGCTGGCATGCCATTTAAATGCCAGAAGGAAGAAATTAACTCCACTCAATATACTGTGTAAGACCATTCTAGTTATGTTCACCAGCATCACAAAATAATTTAATAATTAAAGCATAATCCAGACAGAAGAAATCTGATTCAAGGACCTCATGGTTTTAGACATTTATACTTCAGTGCTAGCAGGACAATGTTATTATGGAAACATCAGGTGAATATAACTTCATTTCCCTTCAGTATAAATGTGCTCTGTAATACACCCCCACAAAGCTGCAGTAACCTACTTGACACATCAAAACTGCAACAGCAGCTACATAGCTGATACGACAATCTGTACAAGTTTTCTTCCACTGCTTTGGTGAGTGCATTCTGTTACAGGATAATGGCAACTCTTGGTCACCACCAGCACTATCTTTATAACCACACAGATTCAGATCTTCTGGATCTCTAGAACTAGCTGTTCTTCCTTTCAAAAGAAATCATGTTTGACCATGTAATTATAAACATATGAAGCAAGCACCTTCACAAAAAGGTTTCACTTTTTGCTCTTGCCTAAGTAAATGCAGCACAAAAAGTGTTAATGAGATGCTGAATTTATGCTTTCCTCCTCCAGGCTAATCACTCTTCTTAGCTGTGACAGCCAATTAGAAACAGTTGCTATACAGATATTGCAGTAGACAGGCTGCTCCAGGGAGATTTCAGAGGAGCTGTGAAAGGGGAACTGACTGCTGAAAGACTGCCAAATGTGAAAGGTTACAAACAGTAAAGGCAGCAGGCAGGAGGGAACCTAGAAAAGCAGCAAGGAAAGAACATTCTGCTTCATTACCTGGATTCGACCCATGGACCTCTACCAGAGGGTAAAAGGTGAAGTAGTGATGAACTGCTTCAGTTATAGTTACTCAGATGATAACTGCAAACAGACTTATGTCTGGGCAGATGGTTCTTAGGACTTACAGAGTTAAGCTCAAACTTTATCCTACTGAGAAGGCGAATTCTTAAGCTCCATGAGCAGACTGGGTCATTCCTTACAGAACGACTGCTGTACTGTGCCCGGCCCCCTCCTGGTGCCATGGGGATCAGAGGAGCTCTAACTCAAATAACCAATGGCACTGACCCAGAACAACCAGGAAGCTGGTGAGCAAATGTTATACAGACTAGCCATCTCCGATTAGCACAAACTTACCTGGACCTTACCGGGTTAAATAACACTGTGCAATTTTGTTGAAATTTATGATAGCAAGTGTTAGAACTGGGGAAGGAATGACATTTCTAGGAATGTCAGAAGTAATTCCTCTTGTCCAGAGGTATGCAAGTCTTTTCTGAGAAAGTGTTGAGAAAGAGCGCATAGTTTTATGTAGATTAAACAAACTGCTCATTGGAAAGCTGCTGGAGAACTTGCCTTGTGAAGCAAAAAAAGGCATATATAAGATAGTACACTTTACCTGCAGGTACTTTAAGCTTATGGCTTTCAGAAAAACATATAATGCTTCAAACATTTTCCATAAACATGCACCCATCTGTTGCACAGCTGCAATGCAGGCTTTAAAAAGATTTGTTTCAGAAATTATTAGTTTTTAAAAGCACAACAGATATGACAAGAAATGTTTATCTACATGCATAGAAACCATTAACACATCACACTACACTTTATACCTAATCACTTTGACTCAAAATCTAGATATTCTGCTGTAGCAGAATGTGATTAATCTCAATTCTTCCCTCCTACTTCTCTAACAAAACAGAAACCAAAATGTTCTATTAGCACAGCTGTTGCCTTTAGTCATTGCATGTAGCAAGATTTCATAAGAAGATATAATACCTTTTTTGCACTTTCGGGACCAGCTTCATCAAAACGAAATCTGACAATTCGGAAGTCTTTGCAATAAATTATTAATTCAGTTGGATTAAATTTAAGTTTTTGGTTGGGACCAAGGACCTTCTGCTTCCTCTTGGTGTCATTCACTGCAAAGAGAAGACAAAGTTATTGGGCTGTGTTTTGTAAGTATACAACACAGGATTGGCTCAAAAAGATACAGTAATGCTCTTACCAGCAGTTTTTAATTTAATAGTATATTTATACTGAGGTAGAAAAAAAATCCATAGACCCTCCTGTTGATCAACCTCCTTTCAAACAAGTGGCTGAATTACTGTTTCCTGTATGCCCAGATTACTTCTATCAACAACTTCACAAACAGGGGAAAATGCAGTATTCCCAAGAGCTCTCAGCCAGTTAACTGGGTATGCTGCAGTGCCCTTCTGATGCACAGTAATTGGCATATATGCTAATTTTTTTGTTTTACTTGCATGTATAAACAAAGCAGAGTTAAGATTAAGATTAAGTCCCCATTTTTTACATAAAACTCAAGAATGTAGGTATAGCAAATTGCCAGCTGGTCTAGACCTGCATAAACAGGCTGTATTTCTTGGCCTCTGTATCTCCTTTCAAACAGAGAAAGTTAAGTTAGAAAAAGTAAGCAACACAGAAGCCACAGAGATTTTATTTGTGGTAACGGGAAAAACTGGGGCACGTAGCCCCAGTTGACTGATTAACTAAGATAGCTGCCTGGCTGCATGTACCTTTTGGGTTAAACTGAACTACTTCCACTGAACCCAAGACAGGTGTTTTAGGTCACCTCCAGGTATTCACCTTCAATATAACAACCACTGAGCAACCTCCTCTTCAGTGCGGGTAAAACCCCTCCTTAATTCCTGTTAGTAAAAGCTTATGCTCCACTAAATTTAGAGTAAACCTGCATAACAGAGGAACAAAGAATAATCTCAAGTGTGTGGCAGAAAATACTGCACTCTCCCTGGAAAAGCTAAACAGAAAGGGTTCCTAGTGAACTTCCATCATTCTTCTATGAAACTGCAGATACTCATGCTACTTGAGAGTTCGGGAAAACATTCACAAAAGAGTAATCTACAATCTGTCAGCCTTTAAGTTTCAAAGTAAAAGCTATCTGTAGTGCTTTCCCATTTAGGAACAATGCATATCATGTGAGAGAGGACATAATTAATACCTCTTCATTTAGAAAAATGCTTTTCTTCAGCATGTACTTCCTCAGGTATATATGAATCTTTTCCCAGTGATTAAAACCAGCTACCAGAGTGGAAATAGATTACTGGATAACTTTGGCCACTGAAAACTAATCAGTAAAGGATTAAATTACCTACAGTCAGAAAACCGAGTAGTTAACAGCCCATGCCATAATCAAGACTTGAAAAATTATCAGTTACACGAAATTCTTCAATTACTATATTAACATATTCTTTCTAACAAACAGGTGAACCTAAAGTATCCACCAAAACCTGGTTCTTCAAAATAAGTATTTTATAAGTTAGTTCTTCAGATTAAGATGTCTACTGTAATTTCCAGGTCCATAGATTTCTGAGGACCACTAGCTACTAGCTCGCGATGAACTAGACAAGATTAAAAACTTGAGCACTTATACTGCCAGATATCCCAGCTGTGGGTGAATTGTGTAAGTGATGTGCTTCTCACAATCTAGTGTACTTAAGTGGAAGAGATTCAGATTCTTGAATATAAAAAAGTTCCTAACAAAATTTCATGTTGCTATAACAAATGTCTACTGTACAACACTTCATAACTCAGTACTGAAGTTAAATTTTAAAACAATATAAAGACCCAAATAACAGTCTCCTGCACAGCACCTCAAGTTTTATTCATCTAAGGCTTCCATCCTAATTTTAGATAAACCAAATTCTTCAAATCAGGAAAGATTAATGACATAAAGTCTAAAGCATCAACAATTCTGCACAACCTAACAAGCAGTTACCAGTTTAGAACTAAGTTTGAAGCCTGCATTATACTTCACTATTCTTGACATACCTGTGACAATCTGCTCAATGCATGTTAGTGGGACATCGTGTTCGCCAAGGAGGAGGTTTTTATAATGGAATTTCTGAAACACATGAACTCAGAGCCATTAACTGCAGTTCTTCAGTTGACAACCAGATATACAGCACAACTTTGAAGAAACTATGATAAAAATCAGGCATGCCTAGACTTTGCTGACATGTACCACCCTTGCCCATTTGCAGGCAGTTACAGCCTGTGCAAACAGCTCTCTTGCGCTGGTGAATTGCACACCAAACTGTTCAGGAACCCCACCGGGGTACGCAAAATAACCCCATGACCTGCACTGAACTTATTAGCCTGAAATATTGCTGGCAGAAATTCAACACAGACTGAAGTGTAAAATATGTATATATAATAGAAAAAAATCTCCAACTATTACTGTAACCAAAGGAATTTGAATAAATAAATAAACATTGCTGAAAGCTGAATTACTCTTTATCAACTACTTCATGCTAAAAGTTAATTTTTTAAGTAGCTTTGGTCAAAGTTACTAACCATTACTTAGTAAGCACCTATCTACTTTCAGAGCTTTACACATGCTTAGTTAATGGAGTGGTTCTTTTAAAAACTCCAAATGAAAGTGAAAACTCTACTGAAAGTACCAAACAGCTCACAACTTGGAAATCCAAACAGCACTGTATGTTGTGCTGTTCCAAAGCTGATTGAGTCTTTGAATGGCACATTTTCTGCTTTGACAAAGGCTTGGTCTGTTTCTCTCTTGTTCTCATTGCTTCTTCTAAAACAAAAACTCATTTCGTGGTTATTTTGTTCTCTGTCAGTAAAGCCAATGGAACTTGGACTCATTAAAGGCTTTGCTGATATGAGGCTTGTCTAGTCACAGGAATATCTGCCATATAAAAGCATGTTCTTCCTTGAAGAAGGCAATTTCTGCTTTGCCTTTTGTAAAACCACTTTCCAATGAAGCCTCCATATAAATGAAGGCAAAACCAGCTTGCTGTACTTCCATACCAAACTTGCACTGTTCTGATACTGTCAATGAAGGGATGGAATAGCAACGCCTTCAGAACAAGACAGTGGAACCACATCCTTTACCCTGCTTTCTTTTAGAAGACATCGTATTTATACTGGATATAAGAGAGATTCACTGTGCTCTAATCCTATCCATTTTACCTATCGCATTTGCTGTCATGATGTAGCAATATGAGCAATAACAAACCTGTAGTGGCATTGGGTCATCCGTAATGAAGGAAATCTTGAAGTTAGTGCAAACCAGTTTGCCCCACAAGTCATACTGACTTGTATCTGTTGCAATGCATTTTCTCACAAAATTTACTTCATTTACCACAATTTCACCTAAAACAGAAAAAGGGGAGGGAAAAAGAGAAGCCTATATAAATCTTGTAGGTACAGCAATTCTAAACCTGTAGTACCAAAAAGCTCCTCAAACCTTTCAGCTGTTTCACACTATATGCCTCTTCTGGGTGGTGAGGCACTGGAATGGGTTGCCCAGGGAAGTTGTGAATGCTCCATCCCTGGCAGTGTTCAAGGCCAGGTTGGACATAGCCTTGGGTAATATGGTTTAGTGGGAGGTGTCCCTGCCCATGGCAGGGGGTTGGAACTGCATGACCTTAAGGTCCTTTCCAATCCTAACTATTCTGTGATTCTATTCTACAATTCTCTGGGTAAACCTGGAGTTTAACCAACACCACTTGGGGGTGGGAAAACTACCATTCCCAAAACAGACAATTTGGTGCAGCAGTGAAAACCAAAAATAATAAAGTAAAAAAAACCCCCAACAAACCACCCACCACCACAACCCCCACACACCATTTTCCTTAGAGCCAGAGAACAAAATCTGCAATTATTCGTTATTGAAAATTGATGCATTAGGAAACCACTGTCCTTTAAACAAGAGCATATCCTCATGTACTTCAGCTAGTGTTCACTTTAAAAACTGAAATCAGTGGCTATTGCTAAGTACTTTTGAGAGTCTGATGAACTTCAGAAATTCAGAATAATCAGTCCACATCTGATTTCACATTTATAAGCAGATTTTTAAGGTGATTTCATAAAAGAAAAACCAGAACACAAACATATTAAACAGTCCTCACCGTTGCAAAGTTTCTACTGTGACCACCTAAAGGAGGAGACCAACCATTTCCTTTCATAAAACAGAAGATCCAAATGAAGGAACAAAATTATGCTCATTCATCTGGGCTAAGCTATGCTATAAAAAGCATGCAGGCAAATGGAACTGAGGACCATTTAAAAAATGGAAGAAAATCACTACACATTACTTTTTAGTTCCACAACAGAGGTTTCTGAAATCTAAGTAGTAATTTTTTTCATTCTTCAGGAAATGAACTTGGTTATTTATGTCACTCATGTGTAGGGCTTTTGCTTCTGTCACCACATCGGCCACCTCCCTCTGCTGCCATCCACCATAAATAGCTTGGGAGTGGATGTGTGTTCAAGAAAAGTGTAATTTTACTCTAGCTGGAGGTTTTTGTTTTCAAAAAGCCTAAGGACCAAAGACTGCTAAAGCCTTCTTTGCTTCTAATTGCTTGGGCATGTTTAGTCTCAGTTGCCCAAAATGTTATCTTTGAGTCCCCTCTACAAGAACACAGTCAGTTCTCTGGGTGAGTCTAATAGCAGTAAACAGTTGCCTGCATACCCAGTGAGTATGGACACAGCTTTCACAAAGTCTCCCATCTGTCTCCTCATTGTAAGACAGCATCTTCCTCAGGCAGTGATCACTGCACCTGCGTAACCACACATTCAAAGAACTGTTTAGAGCATTCCAAATACTGGAGCAGAAACGCACCTTTTGCTATCCTCAAGACCCAGTCTCTGCACGTGCTCAATCTAAATTACTTAGGTAAGCTGCTCTAGCAGCTGACTTGCCCCAGTATGATCAGGCATCAGCCTGGAAGTCACTAAAGCAGCAGCACAGTCGCTGCTTTCAGTTCAGTTGTCACAAACAGCTACACAAGTGTCTTGGACTCATCTTTATCCTTGAGCTAGCAGAATTGAGTGTTCTAGGACCATTTGAATAGGTAAGAGGAGACGTTTCATTGACCTGTGGTTATCATACACATACATGATCTATGCCATAAGTGTGAAAATGCTCTATGGACAGATGTACTGGAGCTTTAAAGTCTCTTCCCAAACACTACCAAACTGTGGTTAAATAAGCTTCTAAATTAAAAAAAATGAAAAATTCTGATTCTGACAGCTTCAAGTCACAAAATTCAGCCAAGTCCACGGCTCAGCAACTGAAAACAATGTCTTGTGATGGGGTACATGAGAATGACAAGCCCTATATCTGTAAACACTGTACTGAAAATGTTTCAGTCCTTTTAGGATAACATGAAACTTCTTAATGCCCAGCACTTTATTAACTAAGCTGTTGACTTCAGCAACTGCAAATGTCCAAACTATATATTAAAGCAATTCCTTCTCACATTTGGTGATAATCTTCAACTATTCAGTGTCAAGTTCTCAGTCACATCCGTCTGTGAAGCTTCCCCTCTCCAAAAAGTCAGTTGTTTTAAACTTAGATGATTTTTATTCTTCCCTTTGTCAGGACCTGCATTTCTAATACAAACATATGGAGAGCCAAAGACACCATTAAATTAAGTGTAACTTGCATATTTTTTCCCCATATACCATTCTCTGATCTGATAGCAAGTGTAATATTTTGTAATAACACACCTGAGACAACCTTGCTACAAGCACAAACTACTATCACCAAACTATTTCAGTATTTCATGTCTTTGATGCTACAGAACGCTAAAGAAGCAAGAAATTCATGCAAACTTCTTCAGTTTGAACCTACTACAGCTTAAGATATGCTGCCACATCACTCTCTTTAAACAAGGCAGTCATTTTACTTCTCTCCTAGATTCCTCATAACTGTGTGGCTGCACTACAACATGTCAATACAAACTCTATTTTAGTGCAGCTTCATGTATTCTCATTTCATCCAGCACATACATTCTGGGTTTTTTGGCCTAGCTTCTCCTTTGCACTCAAGTTTACAGCCTAAGACAGAACTGTCAGTTTTGAATCTGTGTTACGATATGTCAAGGCAGGGTGCATGCATGCCCATTTCAGCTGCAAGGTTCAAACATTTACAGTGAAGCGTGATAAAGTTTGCAACGCAAATCTAATAGAGGCAGTTTTCAAAAGCCTGTATAAACTGATCATTTTTCTTTTTAATGCAGGTCTGGAATTTCCTATTGACCTGGCTTTTCATTCCTCATTTGGATGTCTATGAGTAATATGAGAAGGTTCAAACCTTCCAAATTCAGGAAAGTAGATAAACAACCTAACTAGTATGTGTTGGTCTTGCACAATGAACCTTCTTGCATTTGTAGTTGAGTAGGTGATTTTTTTCTATACAAGTGTCAACAACAGAGCTATTCAGAGATATTACACTGCACATTTTTACAGTGTAGCTGCTGCTTTTTTCCAGTAAACAGTCACAAGCTGTTCCAGACATGGAACAGCAGTCAGCACTTCCATGTGACGTGAGCAGTCAAAGAATGATCTCAGGAGACAAGAGCAGCTTGTTTAAACTCTGACAGGAAACCAGAAGAAATATTGAAGGTTGCAACCCTTAAATATAAAGCCTAATCACATTTAATAAAAATATTTCTACATAAAATACATGAATCACAAAAATAACAGGAGAGACTGAAGGACCTAACTAGCTAATAAACGTCCCGCTCCACACACTCTCAAACTGGTAAACCCCACAAAAATTCTGCTAAATCTCCCCCAAACACATGCAATTTGACTCTCATATCTTGGACATTAAGAGAAGTCATGGCATGTATCTAGTGCACCATGATATGTAGCACAACCTGCTACAATCCAATTAAGCTCAGAAGGCAGAGCAGGCACATGGGGAACTGGAGACAACAGCAGCACAGCTGAACATGCTGAATTCAGTGATGGGCAGAACAGGGGATCAACAGGGAGCACAGCTGCTGAACAACAGCACCGGCTTTGTCTCCCCAGCATGCACACACACCAAGCGAGTCTGGCATGGGCATCAGGGCAATTAATTTTGGCAAAATCTGAAAAGGCAACCCCAAATCAGTGACATTCTAAAATAAAGGATGCTCTGCACCATTTTGCCTGCCACTGAACAATCCTTTTGCAATTTTTGGTGCCATGCCCTACAGAATCAAATTTAATTTGTTTCTCTTACAAAGGTACTCATTTGTAACTTACAAATGCTGGATCTGATAACCTGCACACATGCAGATCACAAAAGATATCTTGAAAGTTTTCTTAGCTCTTGTGTGTATTGTGTGTCCCTTTTATGATCGTTACCAATAACAGGGCAATCACACAATAAGTGAATTTGACAGATCTGAAAAACTAAGCAAGAATTGCTAGAATTAGCACTGCATTAGAACTTGTAACTGGAAAATTATGCATTTTCTCTGCAGTCAAGGTTCTGATTCTCTGCAGCAGTAGGAGATGCATAAACGATCCTTCTTCACCTGTACAGACGGTTCTCATGTTTGCTGTTTTAAGATTCTGCATTACCTTAGCTTAAAATTCAAGAAACATGCCACAGAAAACTCAAAGTTGTTTCCAGGTTTTCAGTTGCTCACTGACATATTTGCCAAATGCTTCCAGCCAGAAGAGTTTCTGGCCGTTTTGTTGCCTATGAGCACAGGAGGGATACAGCAGAGGAGTCTGTCTTAAAGCCTTAGTTTTCAGGGAAGAAGGTTAACTGGGACCACAATCTTAGCAGCCGTTTTCAGCCTGAACCGAACCATTTCCAACAATGCTGACTGACTACAACAATGCTGCACAAATGAAATAAGGTAACTGGGCAGTTTACAAGGCGACATATTTATGCTGTACTGTGTATATATATGCATATTGGTACATACAGGGAGAGAACACAGGCACACATACTAAATGTGTGTTAAAATGCTAACATACAGCACATTAAGAACCTGATACTTGCTCAGGGCAATTTTCTGACTGAAATCAGATTCCATAAATGAATAATGCAAATCCTACAGGCTCAAGAAGTTTGAAGGTACCCTACATATTGCTAAGGGAAGTTTTTCAATGTTGTACTAAAGCAAAGGAATAGATTTATTAGTATAAACTTTCCTTAATGAGCATGGAAGTTCTAAAATAAAATCTGAAAATGTTTAAGTGTTTGTTCAAGGTCTAATAGACATAAGGACAACAGATAGTATCAAATACTTTATGCAGTCACATAATTTCTACCTAAATCGATAAAATCATAGCACCTGAATACACTTAGGAAACTAAACTCCTGCTCCTCATTTATAACGCTAATAGCAATTACCCAATGAGAAACATTGGGTAATCATTTATAATGCTGATAGTTATTACCCAACAGAAAAACAGCTTGTGTGAAAGTCTAAAAAGCTCACAACAGAAAAGCTAAATTAATTCAAGCAGCCATTTAACCATCTAAAAATGTACATTAGTGAGTTCATTTGCATTTAGAAAGATCTAAGTCTAAAACTGCTCCAAAATGACTGGCAAATAATTAACTTCTGTAAATTTCTGAGGGAGAATTTCCAATAAAAACTTTGTTAATAAGTAACTGAAATCTAGAACATCCTCACCCATTTAACTGCCTTTTCTTAGCTGTTCTCTCAGAGAGAGAATACCAAAATTGTATGACTTTATTAGTATGCACCAAGCATTTAGGTGTAAATGTCTCTAACCCACTTCTAAATGAATCTTCTGTTCAAGTGTGCTCAGCCACTTCCAAACTTAAGAGAAAAGTATTTGTAAGCTCCTAAATTAACTTTCTTATCTCTTTTCTGATCTCCATGTGCTGCACAATGTATTCAGGTATGCGAAGATGAAAAAAGCTGCACCCATCAGTTTTTCCCCCCCACTATTCTGCAAAACTTTCAGAATTAGTTAAAGGAAGGACTACCTTCAACCTTCTGTACATCTACAGAAAGGACAAAACTAAAACCAAAGTAAAAATATTGGCCCAAAAGGACAGCTTAATACCTTGAAATTGAATGGGGAATGTAAACCAATTTGGATATGCTCCATTTGCATTAATTTTTAACAGGAGTACCTGGCATATCTGTCAAAAAAGAACAACTCTAACCACTGCTTGGAGAGTGTGATATTTCAAATGCACAGCACCAAAAGAGCTTGCTTTGCAAATCTGATTGGAAAAAATGGTTATTAAAATATCAGATATCAATACTGCACAGTTTTTCCAGTGTGCCAACAAACAGAAAAAGAGCATGACAAGAGCTTAACTAAATTTTAGAAGTGCTCAGGAAGGAAAAAAAGGTAGCAAAGAAGTAAACAACAGTAGAACAACTATTATTTTCCCATGCACAATAACAAGATTAGAATCAGTATTTGTCCGGTAATGGCTAATCATTGTGAACCCTGCAAGAGAAATTGATCCCAAGAGGGATGTGGAAAGACGACTGCTTTTCTGAACTAGGAAGGGATGCTCTGCAAAAGCTTCCCCCACATCCCAGAAACACAGCAAAGGACTCAAGAACGTAGAGCAAGCAACCAGTAATTCTTGCGGCAAGAAGGGAATATCCATCATGAGCAAGGCTCTCATTACCCACTGCATCCAAAACAAAGAACTACAGTAGATTAAAAAGCTGACCGTGCTTATGGAGTTGCTTTAATCCAGCAGCTGGTATTACTGCCAAAAATGGAAACCATAGCCATCATTCATTCCCACATCAACCCTTGTGCTGGCACTACCATTTGTGTAAGACTGTGCTAGTCACATCAGAGAATTGATCCAGCTGAAAATTATTCTAACCATGTATTTTTCTTCCTTTTTAATCATCATTGATTTCATCTGAATTAGCAATCTGATCTGGCTTGTTCCTTGGCTGCACAAAAGAGCACCAAGGAGTTAATAGGAATGCACACCTGTGATGAGAAAAATAGAAAAATAAAGTGTTCCCCTTGGCATCAGTATGCATTTTTAGACCAAATGAAAATAACCCTATCAACCACCAACACGCATACCACACACCCATTCACCCCACCCCCCCAAAAAAAATGTTCTTTAGCAATGATTTGGTCAGAACTCTGTAACATGAACAAAGACATGCCAGCAAGGAGGGAGAGCGCTTTGTGTTTTGCACGGTTTTAGTCTGGCTACACAAACTACAGACTCCCAAAGCCTGATTTTGCCTGAACAATACAATCAGTAACATTTGAGAGAACTGTGGTTTGCATCCTGGTATTCTGTAACTGCGTCACCAATACCAGTTACAGATGCTGTTCTGACCTTGTAACATAGTACTGAGTCTTGCTTAAATTACTCAGGTTTGGCTTAACAAACAAATAGATACAGAAGCATGTGTTCCCTCGAAATTAGTTTGTTGAAGACTTACTTCATTGAAAGCAAATATCTTTGGCAGAAGACAAAACCCTCAGTAGTTCATTCAGCTGACAAACCAGAATCCACAGTAACATTTTATCCCCTTTCTGACCTTTAATGTCTTGCAGCATTAAATGTACGTGGGACACCAGGGGCAGAAGCCAAGTATGCTGGAACTGTTCTGCAGAATGCACTTGCAGAAGCCTCAAAATATTTAAAGCATGTTCATACTTCTACCTTTAAAGAAGGATTTCCATGTTGCCCTACAGCTAATCTGTTGCAAAAAGAAAAGTATTTCTGTAGATAGTTACAAATACTTAAAATACATTACTAGTCAGAAACTTCAAGAAATGCCCTCTCTGTGTTGGTAACAAACAAAGCAGAAGTAACTGACTCCATCCAGCAAAATCCACCTGTAAGACTGTATCTGGAACTCAGATTCTACAGGCACACTGCCTTGGTAATACTTACATCATGCAAATCCTTAAAAAAAAAAAAACAAACCCAAAACAAAAAGCTAAACAAGCAGCTAACTGAACCTTGAGCAGGCCTGAAAATTAACTTTGAGTCAAACAAAAGAGCTATAATAGACAAAAGTATTTACTGTGTACTTTGTGTGATGCCTCATTTATTCTAAATACAAGTCAAGCGCTTGGTGCATTTTTAAAGCACTTGCAGTAGCAAAGATTAGTTTGCAGAAAACTGCTGGTTTGGATTTCAGATCTAGAGTTTGAAACTCTGATAATTTATTTAAGTAAAGCTTTCAGTAATCTTGGTGTAGACACAAAAAAGGAGTTTACTTTAGAAAAGCTTTGTGGGATTGTATTGCTTTCCAGTGGCCATTCAGATTCACTAATCTGGCTATTCCAAAATGTTGCAAACAATTTCATGCTCTTGTACTGACTCCTGAAAAGAAGTTGAAATTACAAAGCTGTTTCGCTTACTTGTCCAGCCTCACAAACTAACTTTAAAAACAAACCAACTTTTACAGTAACATTTCAAGTAAGAAACTTTATGCATGGAAGAAACCCATACCCTGCAATACGATGTCTCAATCCACTGCGCAATGACTAAGAGTGCCTTGGCTGGCACACAACATGAGGAATGAGAACCAAAAACTGAACAGGCTTTGTAAGCAATCAGAAAGCAACTTCTATCCAAGTTCTACTCAGTTACTATTAGAACTGACAGGCTATCCCTCTTCATGATCAACAAATGAGCATTCTTAACAGATCAAGCAATACCTACTTGAGTATCAACAATTCCTCCCAGAAACAGAGATGGAAAAAGCCACTGACAGTAACAGTACTACTACTTGTACCAAGCAATGAACAATCCCAGTTTCCCCTTTGAGGTGTTAAAACAAAATGATTCCTAATACACAAGAAAGGCAGATCTGACAAGCCTCTGGGGTTACGCATTAACTCCTGGACTTGGTCTCTGTTTCTTACAGACACCCACCTCAGTGCCAGCGCTAGCATCATGCACTCACAGCACCATGACCTCTGTTCTGCTCTGGGATACCACAAACCAAAACAAAATGCCAAGAGGGTACAGGGGTTCAAATCAGGCAGGAGTGAACACACCTGAGGTACCAACGAACAAGGGTGCCTAGTCAGAAAGTGTGCTTTCCTCCATTTACCACGTGTTGCAGTTGCTCTGGAACACATGATTTCATGGACTAAGGATTTACAGAGTGGAGAAAAAAAATCTATAGAAAAAGAGCTGGGAGCTAACTCATGAGAGAATCAAACACTGCTACAGGACAGTCTTATAGGACTGCTCTAAGGCTGCGTACAGTCTTAAAACCTCCCACAGGTCAATTTCTACAGTCAGTTGCCTATCTAAAGGCGCATATATAAGAAAGAAAGAAAGAAACAACCCCCTAGAGGAGGTTGTAAATTCAATTAAGCTGTCATTAATAGATAAAAACCCAATATATCCAATGGCAGAAGTCTCAAACACAATATTCCACCTCAACAAGAATACAGCACAACTGGAAAATGCCCAGAGGCAATCAAAAGGATGATTAAAGCAATAGAAAGCTTCCTTCTTACGATCAAGACAACTAAGCTAGAGGGAAGCAAACCAGAGTGGACATATGACACAAGTCTGAAAAATCACAAATCACATGGAATGGGGGAATATGGCTTGACGTCTGCTGTGTCATACGAGAACTAGGATTTATCCACAAAAACTAGATGGTAGTTAAGTCCAGAACAGAAAAAGGTAGCGGGTAACAGCATACAATTAGATTGCTGAACTTATTACTAGATGAAGCTGTGGGCGATTGAAGTTTACATGGCTATAGAAAGCCAAAGTCATGTAAGAAAAACCCAGCAAGAGGACTTAAATACAGCAGCACTGTCTCTACAATGCTCTGCAACTTGTCACTTGGATGTCCCTACTTTACGGTACTCTCCGATGGAAGTCCCCACGCCACATGGGGGGGGGGGGGGGGGGGC
>JAOEHY010013785.1:5316-37173 GCA_025447955.1 Psilopsiagon aurifrons | reverse complement strand
CCCTTTTTTTTCAGCACAGCTTGAGCCCTGAAGCTTTTATTAAAAAAATAAAAAAGGGAAAAAAACCCAAACCAAGCAATGTACAAAAGTGGGGGGAGCAGAGAAGCTTTAACAAGCTCCAAGTCATAGATTATAAGCCGCTGCTAGAAATTTATGGCTGTTTGGATCTTTGCCACACTGAACAGATTGGCAAGCTGATCAGAATCGCAGCAGGCTGCCTAATGAGTCCCACACAATTTTTCACCCCATATTTTTCCAATAAAAAAGCAGTTAAATACCAACCGCAGCCACAGCAGAGCCTGCCATCTGGCTGCTTTTTTCTCCAGCCATCATTAAAATGGTTCTTGGCAGTTTACACCTCGCTTTTTTCTGTACAGATGTGGAACGAATTTTCTGACAACCCTTGGATGAAACAGGGGGCTTTATTGAGCTTTACAGATTAACTGCCTAACTTCTGGTCCTAATTTTAAGTGTCTTAGCACACCGGAGCCATCATTTTAAGTGAGCTAATTGTACGTATCTGAGCCCACCAACAACATTTGGTTAAGTTAAACTAAGATTCACAATCAGCATTTCGAGGCACTGTAGTGTAACCCATGCCATCATGGTCACCAGCGTCTAGCCCATGCTGTGAGTCCGCAGGGACTAACAATAATAACTGTAAGGATGGCGTTTGAAAGTGTCTACAGAGGAAACCAAAGAATTATGTTTTAAACCCATTTATTGCAGCCAAATGACTATGAGCAGCTTTATTTCTTATTCTTTGTTTTTACTGTTATTCCCATGCAGCACTCTGGTTAGCTGGGGAGTAACAGAGTCCCATATTTGTGGTTACTCCACTGACCCGAGCACAGTGGAATGAAGCTGCAGCATGAGTATCTAGTCATATGTGTTCAAACCATGGGGCAGCTTACTTAAAAGAGGCTCAACTCACCTCTTTGTCAGCAGAGGGAGAAGAAAGCTGATCTGGGGGCACAGTATTTATTCAGAATAACTATGTTTTACAATCGATTTTTGAAACCAGAAATGCAAAACAAAGGGCCTTTGGAAACCCAGAAAAATCAAAATACAGCTAAGAAGCACATTTAAAAACTATTTAAGGGCCAAACAGAAGCAGGATAGGCTGGAGATGGATGCAACTGGCTGAATGTCTGTGGACAGCTTTGATTAATGCAGTCTGCAAGTCTGGGCAGTCTGGGGGATGGGAGCAGGAGGACAGCCAGCTGAAAGCACAGCTAAGATGCTCAGAAAACAGTGTTTCAGTCTTTCCCTAATGACTTGTCAAGACCACAAAAGGAGCAGTGGAGGTGCAGGGACTGGAGCCCAGGTCCTCTGAGGGCAAAGCTGGAGGTCTGTCAGAGTCCTCTTTCTCTCCAAAAAGATGACAAACAGCAGCAGAACATCAAGGAGGCTTTTTATCATTTTGCTTTCCCTTGCATCCCTAACACAGATTATTACTTATGCCAATCATTTTATAATGACCAGTGGATTTAAAAAATGAATAATTTATAGGAATGTTGATAACATTTATTTGTTTTCAGCAGGGACTTCACAGAATCATAGAAATACAGTACAGAAAGGGACCTTAAAAGGTCATTCTAGACCCCCTGCTCTGAAAGAGATTATGGTGGAGATTATGTGCATAATAATGTAAATGACCCTATAACTGTACTTCAGAATCAACATTCTCATTAAGAAATATACTGCCCTTATAATCCTACTGGTCGGGTAGATAACCTTCAGAGTGCAAGCTGATGCAACCAGGCTATCTGAGCCTAGAAACAGGCAGAAACAGTGACTCTGAGACAGCACAACTGGGCATTCATTCAGGAACCCACCAAGCACAGGCTGAAGATGAGTACAACTGCCTGACTATGCAACAATGGCTTTAATTAACATATACTTCTGTGGCTGTCCAGAAACACCAGCAGTTTTGGGGGACAGGAACAGCAGAGCAGTCAGGTGAAGCTGAGAGTTGGTGTGATAAAGACAGAGGGTTATACTTTTTTTATGCTTTGCTGCTGAAGTCACTCTTGGCCCCCAAACTGTGATGTGTCCTATCCCCATTACTGGAAATGGCTGTGCAAATTGCTGACGAAAAAGAGAAAAAAAATTACCTCCATCTCTTTAGCGGGTGATGAAAGCTCCAATTTGTCTCCTACCGATCGACCAAAAACACCAGTTCACCCTAAAAGCACTGATGCACTTTCAGTGCACAACCCTGCAGCCTACTGCAAACCTCATGGCAATAATAACAAGAATTGACTTGAGCATCAGCAGTCAGGTCAGACAGTTGTGCAGTTCCAAACACTGTAATTTGGGCCTGGTGTGCCGTGTAGGGTAAAGGACCTCGTTTTGTAGCAAAGTAAATTAAAACCCAAGCACATCTGCCAAAGAAACTTTTTGTCGCATTACACTTGTGGTAAATTTTGCTTGTAAGAAGCACTGCTGCAGGAAGAGGTATTCACATCCACACAACACTGCCTTGACATTTGTACTTTTTTATATAAACATTTTTACAATATTCCATTACCACAGAAGGCACCAGCTAATAGCCAAATCCCTAAAGCTGCTAACAAGCAAGCCAAGCTCCGAGTTGCCTCTGAATAACTTCCATTTCTTCAATGCTTTTGCACAGCAGGATTGCTAATAAACAACCGGGCAGTAAAACTGTAAGACAGCCAGTACTGCCTCTGTCCTCTCCAAGTTCAGGGAATTGCTCTAATACAATATGGAAATACATCCCGTGATCAAGCAGCCTCTGGGAATTCTTACATTTCAGGTTGGGTTGTCTTCATTTGGGTTATTTTGGGATATCCACAAAACCAAGTCCCAATTCCCTTTCCCTTGCTCTCTACCCCCCCCAGTCACACACTCCACCAAGCAAAACATTTTAGCTACTTAAATGTGGTCAGGGAATAAATTTTTTTTCAAGCAGAAAAAAGAAAATAGTCTGATCTTAAATGGTTTCCATCCAATCAAATTATTTAGCCCAGAGGCTAAAATGATTTAGCCCTTACACAAGTCTAACACAATAGCGTTTGCATAACTTACTCCTCTGTCCCATGGAGAGTTCCCATCCCATAGAGAAGACACAAAGATAATTGGGCATTTGATCCAAGGCTAGTTTTCCTTTTAGTTAGGACCCATGAGAAGTGAAGATCTATTAGGTTACCTGTGCATGGCAAACACCTCCTTGTTTCATAGATGCATGGCCAGCTATGTCCTTGGTGCTGCATGAGCATTTTCTAGCCATGGGCTAATGAAGAGCAGCAGAAAGGGCAGAAACCCTGAACCCAGGAGCCTTTTGTGCCCTGGACACGTCCCTACAGAACATCCTAAAATTCACATTTCAGGGTTTCCACGCTTTCTTTGGCCCTGCAGTGTGTTTTATTTTTGTTGTTCATTATTGCTAAGTCAGTGTAACTGAAATGTTGCCTTTACAGATAATGTTCTTATGGTGAGGCTCAAAACTAGTTTTAGGGTTATTAATGATCCTTTCTTCCTCACTTTTTAAAAGGGTTTACGGTTCAGATTTGAGATTTTAGCTGTAGGCAGAAATATGGTGCAAACCGATCCTAGATTTTTCCCTTCGATCCTATTAAAAATAAATTCCCCCTATTGCAAAGGTAAAAGAAAATTCTAAGTGAAAAGGTTACAAATGGTTTGGCGGTATTTTCAAGTCATACATTTTCAGTGAAAAAAAGAATAAACTGCATTTTCTGCTTAAGAAATAAGGCTTTGCTCTTGTCATTAAAAAAGGCTCAGCCCTTCAAATCCATGGATGCATGCAGAAAAAGGGAAAGTAAATAAGCAGAGCAGCTCTGGACTCCTGACGGAAGAGCTGGACCAAGAGAGCGAATCATCCAGCAGCCACTTGGATGTCATGAGGTTATATAGTTTGAATTCTGCATTTATAGGCATCAGCAGGAATTTTGCCAATGTCTTAACTGACTTTTATGCTATAAAGCTAGAATGATCCATTTTGATTAACTGCTCTGACCTCCTGCATATAGCACAGGGCCAAGATTTCATCCCAAATCTGGACAGAAGAGAGATGCACAACATATGAGTCAGCAGGACAAGCACAACAATTTTGATTTTCAAATGCCAAGTTGTGCTGGCAGGGGAAAACAGGCTGGATGATGGACAGTTCTGGATACTGAGAGGTTTCTTGAGTTATTGGGAGATACTTGGCTGCGTCAAGCAAGCTGACTGAGCTAGCTTTCATCTCTCGCTTTTAATTATCTTTACTCTTTTAGGATTCCCTTGTTGTGCTAAAAGTTGTCCTGGTGTAAGCCTCCTCCCCAGATCTAATCTTTCCGCTTGCGGCAATTGGGGCAGGGTTATTTTGACATGCAAACGAAGAGGACATATGTTGCATGCAAATGAAAGGGCCACAGCTTAGAGCAGACAGATTTTTTTCCCCTGCCCCAGGCACTTCTGTTGTTGCTTAACAGGATTTCCTGGGGATGCAGATCAACACTTTCACATCAGGGTCTCTAAACTCTGGCTGCCTGTCCAGCCACCCCAGGACAGCTGTGGGAAGCAAGTCAGGCTCCCCTGAACAAAGCCCAGCCACAGTTCCTGCGTTCAGAGGGGGAGGAAATGGGTGCTGGTTGCTTGCAAAGGCTCAGCCCCACGGAGCAGCAAGCTCACCTTCACCAGGCTGACTTCAGAGCCCTGCCTGGGGAAGAGCTGGCCCCAGGCCACCAGCCTGGCCAGCCTTACTTGCTATTTGTTGTTCTCAGGTACTAACATTGGAAAATTGGCTACTGTGGTAGCAACTTCTTAATGTTATTTAATACACGTTATTGTATTCACATTGTAAAGGTCCCACACCCTGTTCTGATTCAAGACCTAGATACAGAGTTATTATGGTGCTATTAACACCACTTTTAAAAGCCTATGTATTGACACAGTTGTTTATATGTGCAGAACAGACTCTCAAAACCGCTTTCAAACACTGTGATGATGTTTTACACTGGGCTCATGTGTCCCCAGGATGGCACTAATTGAAATAGTGCCGTGAAAGCAAAGGGAAACATGTGAAACAGCAAGATCTGTGCAAAATAATTCTGCTTCAGAGATAAGAAATCAAGGCAATTTGGACAGGAGGCCAGATTCTGCGCTTGATCCTTCATCTTTGCTTGCCAAGTTTGTAACAGTCATCCAAGAGTGACTGCTAACCAGGGGAAGCATTCGAGAACTCTCCTTTTCTACTAAGAAAAGTGCTTAAATTTCAAAATACCCAAAAGGTAAGTACCCATCCCCAGACAAAAGTACAGGCAATCACAGTGCAGGGCTTAAATTTGTGAATATTCAGGAAAAAAAGAAAAAGAGAGAGAGAGAAAAAAAGCTGGCCTCGTAACACTTGGCACAAATCACACCATTCATTGCAAGAAATCACTTCTGGCCAACCTATCCCCATGAGGTTAGCAGGCTGTCAGCAAACACAACCAGAATGAACTTGCAGGTCCCTCCCTTTGGTGGGTCTGCTCCAGCTGGGATGGGATTGCTGACTGTTGGGGCTTGGCTTTTCCAGGATAAATTAATTACATCAACATACTAGCCCACCCCCCTAAAGAAGACGGATCTGGAACAGGAGCAGAGGAAGAAAGTCTTACAGATGGTACTGCCACTCGGCAGCTTACAAGGCTTTGGTGCCCTCCTGACCTTGGTGCTCTCCCTAGAGAGCAGCCCCACAGGCACACGCAAGAGCAAGTCAGATGGGGTCAACAGATGGCTGAGAATATGGTGCACATTAACACACATTCTTCATGGGCCTGTCTCTGGCCCAGCAATAAGCAGGAGAGGGATTTGGCCCTGGTACATTCAGCAAAACCATGGTCATACTGCACTGAAACCTCTACTGGCATCCACGAGGTAGACAAGCACTTGCTGCCAGAGCTAAATATTTCATTCTTAATGCACCATGGCTTTGCTTTTGTGGTTTTGAGAGAGGCATGTTAAATTCTCTTCCAATGTGCTAGGATAAACCCTGGTGCATGATTTGCATTCAAATGGATGCCGTGGTGTTGCACATGTCAAACTGTGCATATGGGTAAACTAATCATCAGAGGATTTGCCTTGACGCCTCTCTAAAAAGACATCATTGTCCCTCTAAGTTTCATTCCTCCTAAATAGCCAGTTAATCAATCAATCAGCTAATCTGCTCCAATGCTCCCCCCCACCCCTTTATGTTTTCAATTCAAAGTGTAAAAGGCAAGTGCAGACAGATTTACACAACATTCCAGAGGCAAGTGGGGCAATGGGTATTTTTTTACTGATCTTATCAGGTGTACTTTAAGTATGCTTGGGGTTTCTGGTGATCCTGACTGCTAAGCAGTTCTGAGCATTCACTTCTTCTCCTGATGGAAGACATGCCTTTATGGGTTGCCTTTTGGGAAATTGCTCATATAGAATATCCAGCAAATTACTTAGGAAATAGTCTTTTCCTTTCAAAAGCTTACCTGTGCAACCAGAGGACTTTGTTCTCCTGAAACCTTTAGAATGTGCAAACTGATCCTTTGAGGAGTATTCTGACTTGGCTGGATCTGATGCAACTTTTGCAGGGATAGCAAAAGGCATCTGTCTCACACGAGGCTAAGCCCCTGCCAAATTTCACATCCTTGCTCCAAAATATGGAAGTGTGCAAGTTTCTTATCAAATTACTTGCAAGTGCTTATAAGATGACCAAACCAATTTATTTCCCTCCCATCTTATTTTTTGAGGGAGCCAAATCTTTTTATTTGAACTTTCAATGAAAAGGAAATCAGCTGCAGGCAGACATACGACATGGAAAATTTCAGCTCCAACAGCTTAAGTCTGGCAAAGCTACAAGCAATTGACAGCAGCCCTGCAAGGGGAAGTGCCAGACAATCCCAGAGCTGGGAAGGGCTTCCAGCTCCACCTGCAGCCCGGCCAGGACTTCGTGGGCATTGAGTCAGGTCCATGCCCCCTCCCAAGCATCTGCTCTTAAGGAGCCAGGACAAGAGATCTGTGGTGTGTATTGTGAGTGGATTTCTAACAACATGGAGGCTGGAATGTAAGAAGGCACAGCCATACAGCTGGGGAACTTTAGAGAAGTGGAAGATTAATCCACCACAGCTACTCTGTACCACCTGAAAGACTTGCCCATTATTCATATTTGGAATCTGCTTTAGACATTTCAGGTGACACTTGCTGCACTATATTTTTTACATGTATTAAATTGTATCAATTGTATCGTCAATCAAAAGGAAATGGAAATTCCTCAAACTGCAGAATAACAAGTCAAGACCTTGACAAGATAAAAATCAAACAAAGAAAAAGAATTAGAACACCACAAAACAGAGCAGCAACTGGAAAGGCACAGCACTTTCCCAAAGCCAAAGCCTTACTCATGTATACTGTAGAACATATTCTTTCAGGAACTAGCCAAAGATTTTGTTTTTAATTGAACACAATCAAGCTTATCATTAAATTTTACCCATGTGTAAGTGGCAAGGATGTATTTGTCAGCATACAGCATTAGTGATCACAATGATCTCTGTTTTTTAAGTGAGAAGTGGATTAAGAATGGCATTGCAGGTAAGATGCATTCAAATCCCCACACGGTTATTAATTCCTGGGAGCACTGAAGCAATGCCACACTCACTCATTCCTCCCACATCACTACCTAATATCCCTTCTGTGACACAAACATTGCACTGGAGGTAGAAGGACAGCCACTGGTACTTTAAAAGCAACAGCCAGTGACCTCAGTTATTCCAAGCGAAGATTTAGTTGCACTGGGGTCTGTAAGAATTTTGTTGTCAATTCTAATGCACCCGGATCTCACCTTTGGTACCATTTTTCCCTAATAAAACAAGGATGATCACACTTGATGATCTGTTAGAGTGGGATAAGGACAAGTTACTGTGCACACCGCATTCTGAATGTGTAGCATAATAAGTGCATGAATTATTTATGTGTATAAATTTAAACTCTTTGATTGAAATGTAACACTGGTTGATTAGAAAGAAACTTCCCTCATCTTTGACACTTAGGTGCTCTGCCAGAGCAGCTTCAAACAGTGCGGGCTTCCTGGATGCATGTTTCCATCTCCTCCTCAGTGCTAGTGCTAGTATTCATGAAGTAACACAGAAATCCAGAGCAGACCCAGCTGGAGAGAAGCCATACACAAGTATCCCTAAATCCCTAACTTTTCAGCTAGATGAGTTTACTGGACCAGCTCTCTAGACAATTACGAGTGGTGGCAGTGCCACGGGAAAGAGTGGCCACAGCAGCACCAGCTCAGACCAGCCTCAGTTGTCACCAAACCTCACACCCGGGTAAACACCAGTCACTGTTATATCTAACTCCTCCCAGAAAAGTTCTCCTTGAAAACATAAATCTATATTTCTAGGTATCTCTCCTAGTAGTGCAGTAGCTTGAGAGGCCTGATAGTGGTAACCTGCATGTAATGTTTAAACCACCTCATTTAATATGCTGAGAAAGTTGGGACTGTTGCACGGAGGCCTCATAGCAGCCTTCCACTATCTGAAGGGGGCCTATAGGGATGCTGGGGAGGGACTCTTCATTAGGGACTGTAGTGACAGGACAAGGGGTAATGGGTTCAAACTGAAACAGGGGAAGTTTAGATTGGATAGAAGGAAGAAATTCTTTACAGTGAGGGTGGTGAGGCACTGGAATGGGTTGCCCAGGGAAGTTGTGAGTGTTCCATCTCTGGTGCTTTTCAAGGCCAGGTTCGACAGAGCTTTGGGTGGCATGGTTTAGTGGGAGATGACCCTGCTCATGGCAGGGGGAGGCTGGAACTAGATGATCTTAAGGTCCTTTCCAACCCTAACTATTCTACGATTCTATGATTCTAATAATCTGCAAAAGGAAAAAGTCCCAGACAATGAAGTGACAGGGAGCTGTTATCAGGGGGACTCAAAGGTAGAGCTGCAAGAATAAGAAATGTGTATTGAGAAAACAAAACTGACAATACTCTGTGTAGATAAGGCCACTCAGTCAAATGTGTTCTCCTCTCGTTAATGTGGGATTAAGTCAGAGACTTAAATGCTCTTTTCTCCAGTAACCAGGTAGATATCAACTAAAATATGGTTTTCTGTAAGAAAAACATAACTCCTAATCTGAAAACCTGACCCCTCACTACCCCTTCTCTTCATTATGATCAATCAGTGCTCTCAGTTATTGCACAAAAAGTTTTCCAGGAACTTCAGTTGCCGTTGATACAATTTATGTCCGTGGTACAGCACTAAACTGAGCTCCTGTCCCTGATATCAGAGCAGCATGCTCAGTGAGGGAATGCATGCAGTTCTGTCATCTTGCCCATTCTAGTTGAAGATGTTGAGCGGGGAGTTTGTATACAATATGAAATGGGGTAAAAGAATGTGTATTATTAATGCAGTTCCATGAAGCAATTAATTTCTGGATTATTGACTCACCATCTACTCAGGAATTCTAAAATCCCACAGCAGAAAAATCCCGTCCTGAGTTGGGCTGAAGGCACTTACATTGTGGGCAGTGTCTCCAAAGCCCAAGGCCAAGACCTGCAGGAGTTGGCAGTGAGTCTCATGCTATGAACTAGTACAAATCCCACCACATTTACTCCAGTAGATCTTCATGACCACCTCAGTGGAGATCACCCCATCACTCCTCTGCTTAGTTTACAACTGCCCTCATTAGGCTCAATGCACATTCACTCCATGTTCATACAGCCCATGATTTACACTGAGCAGAAACAACACACTTGTTTAATCTTTCATTTCCAAAACATATTTGTTCACTGTTTTGCTCACAAAGGGTGGCCTTTGTGCACAGGCACGCCAGGCTGGACTTTTAATGCATGTGAAGTCTTTCAGAGCAGCTGTAGAACAGCGCTGACACCACTCGGAGCTACTGGTGTGGATGTGGCAGAGGAAGGTGAAGAGAAAATACTCATTTGTGAAATCATTTTCAATCAAATGACAGCTTTCACACTTCCCTTGCTCCAAGGTAAGACATGCTGGCTTCTCTTCATCTAAGGCAGCCTTCTCTCCCAGCCATTATCAATAATCACTGTTCCAGCAGCCTGATGCATATGCTGGCTGGCTTTGCCACATGAAGTCTCTCTCTGCTGGAAGAGGCATTAATTATAAGCAGGCAAGAATAAACTTCTACAGCATTGATAGCTGCTCTGCTGGGTGCTTTTCCTTGTACTAAGCTTGTTTTCATTAACTTTCCAAATAAATGATAAAAGGCACAGGCATGGGCAACAGAAAGACAAAACCATAATCAATGGAGTAGCTGGCAGGCTTCCTATATGTATATGAGGAGCACTGTTTAGACCTGTGCAAGTGCATGCATACACAGGCTTTCCTGCCCAGCAGTTTAACTAATCCAACCATGAGTATAAAATAGTGAGCTCCAACACTTGCCGGCCTTCTTGGTGATCCTGTTTCAAGCTAAACCCAAACTCACTTAGGGTAAGTTTTGTGTTCTACCTACAGATTTAGATAAAAATGAGCCAACAAAGGGGCGAATCAATGGCACCCTGTTCTCACCGAGAGGCAATGATGAGAGCACTCAGGATTTTAATATGAAGTATTGATGACTGTTATATTGAAGATTATGTTGATTAAAATGATGGTTGTTGATTGTGTTGATAATTATCACATCTTAAATACATGTAAGAGTTCCGAGCCTGGGCCAGGCAAGAGACTTCCCTCCAAGTGCTGCTCAGATAAACAGCAAGAATATGTGAGAAACTTTGTGCTTCAGAAGGTCCCAGATTAAGTTTTAAAGGAGCCCCATGCTCAAGGAGTCACAGCTTCCACTGGCAACTGTGGACTAACCTTCCATACCTTTCAGATACATTAAAAAAGAGCCTGAGAAGACCATCAGCAGAAACACTGAAAGGCAGATTAAAACCATTCCCCCTAATTCAATGCGTTGTTCTGAATGATGATTTTGAAGAACAATCACATTATTTTCACATTATTTTCTGGAGCCTGACTCATGATTTTAAAGCATTTGGGGCTTGCCAAACTGCTGGCATGAATCTGGAACTGTGCCACTGACGCCACTGAAACTGCACCAATGTAAAAATGGCATCAGGGAGAACAGAAACAGGCTGAGAGAGTTGGACAGCTGTGACCACTAACACAGGCTGCGCATGAGGCAAGATCAAAGACTAATTTTTACAAAACATTTTGGCTTGGGTTTTATTTTACTGAATTAGGGTAAAACATGGCCCACATTTACTCTTAGTAGCTTGATGGGCTAAAAATTTCTCACTGACTTTTGGACATAGCATAATACCGATGGGTATTCAGCGAGCTCTTCTTTTGAGAGGTATTTCTCCTGTTAGAAGGCTTCACTCACTCGAAATACAAGATTATCTTTCCTTCCAACTGCATGACTGTGGTGAGGATGCCACAGCAGATAAACACAACCTTCTGGTCTGAAGTCCCACCCCACTCCCAGACTTCATTACTCAGAAACATCCCCATCCTCTTGGCAAGGGGAGCAGAGACCAACAGGAATGCCTCTAAAGGTTAAACACATGAACCTTTTGTCATGGTAAGATATGAGAAAAGGGAGAGGGAAAAAAAGATTGCAGGCAGAGGAGAGCATTACAAATCAGCCAACTGACTGCTCAGCAGAAACAGAGGGCAAAGGGTGGGCGCACCATTATGGGGCAGGGAACACACTACCCAGAACCGCTGCCCAGCCCGGCCTCTGCCGGGAAAACAACCGACGTAATCGAAAACCCTCAGAGCTGCAGTTTTTAGGCACAGATTCTGTATCAGGAAATGCTGGATCTTGGCAGTGAGCACGTTACTGATATGAATGATGTAACAGCAGGTTTATATGAACACGTCTATCTCTGAGGCCACAAGAAAAGAAAAGCTAAAATCTCCAAGGCCCTTTTTGGAGAAGAATCGTAAAAGCTACAGATTGCATTTCCCAGGTATTTTGTATCGTGATTAAATCTGTTTCTAGCATTACACCTTTAAGAAAGATCAAAGGCAGGCAGCAAGGGAAGGAGATGCATGCTGACTTCCACTAATTGAAGCAAGCTGAAGCCTCCAGCACCTTCTGGGTTCTCCCAGGTTTCCCTCTCTATCTCAGCGTTTCCTCTGTCCTCCTCTGCAGCCTCCCTCCCTGCCCCAGCCTTTGTAAAAGTGAGTGCATCCAGATGACTGACACAACAGAGACCCCTTTTATAGCTGCATGGGTACAGGAGCAGGAATAAAAACATCCCAAATGCCAGTATAATCACTGGCAGAAACATGCTGCAGTTGTTTCATTGTTTAATGTCTGTGCCTCATTTTTTCCACCTCTAAGAAAGGACGTCTAGGTTTAGGAGCCATTAACAATGTATGTGTGTCAATAGCAGCAACAGCAAAACACTGCATGCAACTCCTCCAGCAGCCAAACCTACCAAAGCAAAGCCATACTGGAAAAAAACCAAGTTTCTCAGCAAAACTGTATACGCAGCAGGGGGTTTTGCCAATCTCCTCCTACCCCAGACCAACTTAATTAAGCTGCTAGAACCTGTAGTGTAAAGATAACCATGGCATCCCACATGGGGCTTTGTAATAACCTGACTGACTCAAGTGTGATAAAGCTGAGAGCATCATGGATTCTGCATTCGGATAAACAAGCATGCTTAGATACCTCTTTTCTTACCATTTACCTTCTCCTGTGTCTCTGCTTCCTTCTCTCACGCATCTGTGCTTTGATTATAAGCTCTCAGGAAACTCCTGAGAGGCACAGGTTTCCCTGGAGAGGCTGTAAGTCAAGGTCTGCACTAGCCGCTATGGAGGCTACAGTTTCCATCCATTCATTCCACTGAGCTTGTGTATTAGCAAGGAAGAGAGTTCCTTGCAAATGCCTCCAAGGGTCAAGCACAACTTTCCCTTTGATGCTTAATAAAGTTTTGAAATCAAACCCACTATGTAAATGTCGCTCTTATTATGATTTAGGTGTGCTCTGGTTGTCTTCCAGGAGAGCTCAGCTGCTGGAAGTGGCGGGTATTAGAAGCAGGTCTTGGATGTTCGGCATTCAGCTTTGCAGGGGGAAGACTGACAGAAGAGCTTGGCACAGAGCAATGAAAGAGGATGCAATCTGATTTGGCAAATTAGCCCCTGGGATGATGCAGTTGCCATATGTATCTAGGTGCCAAATTTCAAATGGAGCAGAGTGACCTGACCCTGACCTTTGGCTCAGAGTGCTAAATTCCCTCTCCAGGGAGCCTCTCTAGCCTGAAGCGTGTTTCAAAGCTGTGAAGAGAATAAACGTATTCACCCGGGGGATATTTACAGCAGAACATTTGTTTTCACTTATGCTGAAATCTAAGGAGAGTTTTGGTAGAGTCCCCGCATATCATTCATTCCAACAACAGGTTTTGCAACTCTTACGCAGGTGTCTGAGGCCTGCGCAAATCTCTGGCTGACCACAAGTATCTGATGAACTCTCTGTTCTAGTCTGTAATCTGCCCAATTTAGGCTTTTTCAAAAAGAAAGAACCACTATCTTCTTTCTCACTGCTTACCAAAGACACCACGGTTCAAGATAAGGCGCCTGTCAGTTACAAACCTTTGCTGCTTTTAATAAATATACTCAAGAAGCTTACAAGTAGTACTGTAAATAATTCAACCTGCACCTTCCAGAAGCTGAATGTTTCATGTTGGTTTTAAATCCTTGCATTGCAAACCAGTTGTTTGCTTGCTAATTACAATCGCTTAAGGGGTCATCAGACAGCGAGTTAGACAGGCTTGAGAGAGGAATGAATGTTAACTAAAGGCAACAGTCAGAGCTTGCTGAGCTGCAGACTAGTATTATGATACTCAAAATAGAGGAACAGTAAAGACAGGTAAGAGAAGGCAAGTAAAGGTTTAAAGACAGGCAGGTTAGTTCAAACAGTTCTACGACACAAAATAGCTTCGGATCTTTATAGTCTAGTCCAGTAATTAAATGTCACTTATGCTCAAAAGGCAACCTCCATGTGGACATGCTTTTTACTTGGCTTTATCATTTAAGATGGCTTGCGTTAGTTTTTCTAAGTACCCTGGTAGACAAAAAGCCGGGGATCACCTCAGACACATACCTCTCTTCTGGAAAGCAGCATCAGGCCCAGAAAAACTTGCTTTCCTCTTTTCCACCCCACTGAAATATCAGTGGCTTGAAAACTTATCCAAACACTTTCTTCAGATTCAGGTTGTACTTGAAAGAGATTGCAGAAGCATTCAGGGAAAAGTAGAGAGAACTGAATGCAGCATTATGGGCTATGAAGAGGCAGTGTAGATAAACCAGGCTTCCATTTAGTCAGCTAGCAGAAATACATCTTTATTTTAAGGAACTGAGTCACTTCTGAAATGCATCACTTGTTTAAATTACAGGAAATAAAGGTTTACAATCAGGGACAAGCTTGGCAAACCCGGTTAGGAAAAAACAATGGCTTGTATGATCTGCAGAACATGAGCTCCAAAAGGCTGATATATCCCTAAAAGCAGCAGCAAAAGTGGAGAGAAGGCTTTGCTAAACTGTGTTTCTATCCAAGTTTCACATACAGAACATCTGTTTGCACCCTAAAACATACACAGGAATTTGATAAACACTTTCTTCTCACTTTAGGACGGCTCTTTGGCGCACACAAAATTTAACACTCATCATATAGTCTCACCCATTTTGGGCGCCATACAACCAAGCATGAAAAATAAAATGCTTAAAGACACAAAGTAAAGCATTTAAAAAATCTGGGGGAAAAAATACTGAGGGTTATCCACACAACCTGAATGTAGCTCTGCTTTGCATGCACGTTTTAGTTGCGCAGTAAACCCCTTTTTGTTTTCAAAACTGGCACCTCCGTTTCCTCAGGAGCCCAATCATAGGCTCTGGCTCCCCTATCAGCACATCAGGCCCGCATCTCCGCCACGCAGCACCTGTCATCTTCCTCCTCGCTGCTGGGTGCCAACAGGAAAAACTGTAAGTGCAAACGGGATGTGCTTTTGCCATCTACCATCTTCTCTGCTCCAGAACTTTGCTGGCAGCAAGGAGGAGATATAAGCGGATGAACATCCTGTGCTGAAGTGTTTCGGCTGAAATCCATCCAAATTATTCATTCTGAAGAAAGATTCTCAGCAAAGAAATTTTCAGTGACAAAGTCTGGCCAGACTAAGAGCAATAAAGCGAAGCCTCATGTACCAAATGTAAGACAACCTTAACATCTGGCTTCCCTTCCTGTCCTGTTTACAGGAGGGTGGGAAAGACCTCTATGTTTTGTGACTTTGAGGATGAAGAGAATACACCTCTCAAGATCTGCCCGTATAACTGAGGACAAGTTGTGTATCCAGGATGGCAGCAGAGCTTGTCAGTAAAGAAGCTTCTAGCAGAGAATGAAGTCTCTGCACATGACAGACACAAATCCCATTTCAAGGGAAAAAATAGTGCTGAGATGGGACAGGATTTTCCATAGTCATCTTGCCTTTAGAAAATAACCCTGAACTTAGACTTACAAAACCACACTGAGACAAAAGCATCCTCTACCTTGCCTTGGCAGCTTCAGAAAAATGCTAGGAATAAATCACAGGGGCAAACAAAATCATCACAAAAATCCCCTTGTTGCATGACACAGACTGGAGCAGAGGATGCACTGAAACACTGACTCATGAGCGGTACCTCTGAACCTGCTATTGTAAATGTTATTTCCCAATACCTTCCCATTCCTGCCAGCAGGCTAAAGCAGCAATTAAAGAAATGGGAGTGCTCTGCAAGCCTTCCCTGTCTGTAACAGACCCACATCCAGCTACTTATTAGGTAATCCAATTATTCTGATGTGACCTTACTCCATGCATTTATGTCTCATCAGACTACAGGATAGCCTATCAACTGGGTGTTTTTCTTATGATGCAAACCTCTGTTCCTCTAATAACAGAGGTTATTACAAAACACAGCTACTGGACAAAACATTGCATCTCCTTGGCACATCTCCTTCTCTCATCATTTTACAGTTGTTTCGAGAGCAATTACACCCCCAACCACAAAGGAGAACAGGTTGAGACCAGTCTCCTGCACCCACTTCTTGGGCCATGCTTTGTTCCAGGCCTCCCCTCACACCTGGGAGGAGCTTCCCACTCACATCTACAGAACTGCCTCATTGTTCTCCTCAAGACTTTCCTTTATGGCAATACCCCTGATGGCGGTGAGGGCTCTCGGGTATGATGAGTCCATTGTTTACCATGTTGACTTATGGGACCCCTTTCGAGCCCTTTTTCCTTGGAACATGAACTCCCTAGAGTGGGGACAGCATTTTCATGAGGTACGTAGCCCAGTGTGGACACAGTCCTTAGCCAGAGCTCCTGGGGCCTTTGATACAGCAAATAATACTGGTATGATTTCCAGCATCACAAAACAGAGCTTTCTTTGGAAATCAATGTCAAAGTTGCAAGACTGACTACCAAAGCATCTAAGCCACAGCCTCTTCTGCAACAAGGGCTCAGAAATCTGCAAATAGACCCACAAAAGAAACTTAGAAGAACTTGGATTCCTAGCCAATGTGTGAGGCAAATCCCAGTTCATGCTCCATTTGAAACAGGCTCTTTCAAGGAGGGCGGGGCTTTTGCTTGGAAATATGCCAAAGGAGGACCTTGGCCTGTATCCACTGACTTCTGATGGCAGAGATTAGATAACAAGTGAATGGAAGTGCTTTCACCAGTGATAGCGTGTGCTGAGAGACATAATAAAGAGTATCATGGCAATACTTAGCATACAGAATTCTCTGGAGAGATTACCCAGTGAGAAAAAAGGGCTTTGGTATGCCACTGACTTTTCTGAAGTAAAACCCATTTCCCATCTTTCTCCCTCTCTGAAAAACACTATAGGCCCTGCAGACTCCTGAAGAAACCTGCAGGTCTTGATGCTCAAGGGTCACTTCTAATCACCCTTCATTTCCTTCTCTTCAATGCTGTTCACACAGTGGTATGACACAGAGTGTTTGATAAAGTAAGACCCAAAAGCTAGGGCACAGGAGAAGGCGTAGAAATGGGCACACCTAAGACCATGTGAAAATGGTAAATAAACCCCAAATCAGTAAGGGAGTTTCTAAAAGCAAAGGGTCACAGTAGCCTGTCTAGAGGTTCATGAGGCAAGGGCTCAAGGCGAGATTGCTCACTAATCAGCTTTTTCTTAGTTTTTGGGGCACTGTTATGCAACAAAGCCCATAAAAAATCTGTGCAAGAGCCAAAATTCTGAGGGACGGACACTTTGTCAGCCTGTTCTTCCCAAAACACTTTGGGCTTTTCTGGTGCCATGTAAGTAAATCAGTAATCAGTGCTGCTAAATACCCCAATGATGCCTGCAAACCAGGAAATTCTGCTGTATTAGTGAGAAACAGGTATCCAAGGCACGGTTCACTGTGAATAGACACACTTGCCTGTGCGAAATACAAAGCCATACAAAATGTAAGCGGCTTGTTTCATTAGCTAAAGCCTTTGATCACCTACAGGTAGAGGAAAAGCCATAGTGCTTGTATTAACTCACACAGAGATTTTGTCATGCTTCTGACTAAGCCTGCCTGGTTTTACACTCCTCTCTTCTAACTGAACACAAGTGAGATCACACCTTTGGGCCTGCAATTATTTCTAATTGCAAAATTTTACACCTTCCACCTTGTTGTGTCTTAATGTCCCTCTTCCAACCTTTGCCCGGTGTCAAAGATGTGTACAAACCTCTGCCTATAAGAAAACCCATCTTAGGTGGCTTCTCAGAACCAGAAACTACTGTTCACCTCCTCTGTGCCTGGTGGTGCTACTGGACACAGGGTCTGCTACAAGCCGGACACCACCCAAGCCACAGGCACCAGCCAGGTATGGAGCCCAAAGCTATGCTCCTGCTGCATGTCCCCTTCACCCTGCAGAGGCAGAGGCAGAGGCAGCTGCTACAGGGAATGGCTCTTCCCTGTGTAAAGTTTTTCCAAGCCCTGGAAGTATCACAGTTGCCTCCGTGAGGAGCTGATTTGCACAGGAACCCCAGTAATCAAAACACGGTGGTGGCTTCACTGCTATCCCTCCACCACCATACGAAAGGCACCGGGTGAGGATGACACAGAACGATTTAATCATGCGCAAAAACTGCTGCAAAGCTCTATAGGGTCTGAAGGTTGTTGCACTTGGATAGAAAGGCAGAAAAGAGAAGGAATTAGACATGGAGTGAGCCGGCTGAGGCTGACCTGTGATGGCAGGGAAGCACAGTCACACACACAAGCCAAAGATTAAAGACTGATACATATGAAGCTGTTTTATTCTAAGGATTTGCTTTTCCTGACTTGTCACCTGGAACAGGGTCAGTGTGATCCGCTTTGTCTCCTGCACTCCCAGCGCCATGAGAGGCGACCGCTCATTTCCTGCACCCAACTTCTCCATCAAATCAAAAGGCTGCTTTGCCATTATTTACCTATACTTTTGTGTTAAAAGACCATGATGGCCTAAAGGGAAGTGAGGTGTATTCTTGCTGATAGAAGCTGAAGTCCTGGTCATATTAAACAGAGTTTTATTACTGCCTCTGAACACACCAGAGTTTCACGCATGAGAATACATGTCTGGAGAACAGAAGGTAACAACGTCCAAGGAAAAACTACACATTATCTTTTGAACCATCCTGTCTGAGATATTTTGCCCTCCTCGATTCCATTAAAAGGCCTCTGTGCCTTGCAAAACATCTGTAGAGGAAAAACAAACTACCACAGTGAATAATTCACTTAGTATTAACTTTCATCAGGCCCGATGAGAGCTCATCAATGCAGACAAAGCCAGTTGATTTAAGGACTCCCCAAAACATGTCTCGCACAGGAATTACAATACATGTGGTATTTGTTTGTTTTTGTTTTTATTTCAATTTTATTTCTGGATTCTACTTGCTTTGTAAGTTGTTTTTCTTGCATGACAAGCAATATCCAATTATTCATGCACTGCTTTTTTTGTTTTAAGTTGACATTTTGCCCAAGTTTGAGACCACAAGATGCTTACTAGAGCAGTTCTGGCTTCAACCAGGTCTCCCGTACTGCTGGCTCTTCAAAATTAGTACATACTAAACCTAATACACATAAAAGCATGGCACGCAGTGAGTGACATCAGCCACAACCTCCCCTCCACATGTGTGTGTGCATTTGCTCCATCTATGCACAATGATGTCTCCAACCCGAAAACAATGCATTCAAGGAAAAAATATGGGTTTGTGTGATGGGATTTCCGATGGAGCCTGAAGGACTGTGGCACCCCCAGACTATAAAGAAAGTCCAGAGAACAGAATGCTTAACATCTCCAGCCTTCTTTGAATTCCCAGCCTTACTGAACCAAGAATAAAGAAAGCCTGGCCCATAAGCAGGAATCCACTAATTAAAGAGAAATGGGGCTTATTTGTCTTGGTTTCTGAAGTCACAGTTCTCCACTTCTGAAAACACAAGTTTCTCACCAGTTCTTTTCTGCCCTAGGGCTGTGACCTAAGCAGCTTAAATGATACACAGATTTTGGTCAAAATCTGGTCCTTATTTACTGGACTTCAAATGTGCAAGCAATTACTGAACGGGTCTCGTTTATTGAATAAAAGTATTTAGGCATTATGTTTACAAAGGCCTAGAAACATTAAAATCTAGTGAAAAACAATTATTTTTACAGAATACATCTGCAAGCAATATGAAGTCATCTTGGTTTTGTAAATTTCTCCGTAATAGACTTATTGTTGATGTGGAAAATGTTCACATTGCACCAGTGAATTATTTTGAAATGCCAAACTTAATAAAGGAGAAATTATTGCAAATAATATCACGACCCTGAAGGAAAAAAACTAAAACCCAAAAAGCCCAAAAAGCAAAAATACCCGTGGTTTCCTGCCTAGTCAATCCTCTCCAGATTGGCAGACCTCTTCAGACTAATCAGGAAGAGTTAGACAAATAGTTACTTTATTACGGAGGCTGTCAAATAAATCAGAATCTGGCGAGCAACTGTTTCTGAGCCCTGCAGCCTGCCTGGCTTCTCCTCCTGTAAAACCAAAGCACTTCCAACAGAGCCATGGATGTGTGGATTTGTCTGCACAGCAACATGTAGGCTTCAGGCCTCTAAACAAAACTTCTTCTCAATTTGGGCCAGCATTTTTCTTGGCTTCCCCAGGTTTTGTTGTGGAACATGGCTGAGAGAAGAAATGTTTTCTAAGCAATTAATTCAAGTCACTGCTGTTATTTTAATGGAGAGCTCTGAAGCTCAGCTCACAAAGGGTAATGAGAAAATAATGTTTTAAACAACATCACGAGAGGAATTAGGCCACGGACTTGAACTGCATTATCCGATTCTCGCTGCAGTTATTTTGCCCCCCTAAATGTTTCTTTTTGCAGTGGCATGATGAATGGGAATTTTGCCTAAGGTACAAGCCTGAGACACAGCCACAACTGAAGGTCCCAGAACAGCGAGTTTCAGCAACCAGCCACAAGAAATAGCTGCTTCTGTCACTATATCCTGGACTCTAAACATGCTCCTAATGCCTGTAGGCTTTGTAAGTTTAGGAATGAGTGAAAACAGAGGCCTCGTTTTAGCAGGGCACTGGGGCACATTTAACCCCCTGTCTCACAGCACTTCAGCATGCATTTAAACCAATGCAGAGGAGACTTAGGTACATAATCAGACTTTAGCACTACTCAGTCATTATCCTGAATAGAGGGAAGAAAGAGTGCCTCTCCTCCAACCTCCACTGGTAAAAGTCCCTGCTACTATCTGTGCATCCTGGCCTGTATCAGCAATAGCGTGGCCAGCAGGACCAAGGCAGTGATCATCCCCCTGTACTCAGCACTGGTGAGGAAACACCTAGATTGTTCTGTTTGGTTCTGAGCCCCTTACTACAAGAGAGACATTGAGGTGCTGGAGTGTGTCCAAAGAAGAGCAACGAAGCTGGTGAAGGATATGGAGAATAAGTCTTATGAGGAATGGCTGAGGGAAGTGGGGTCAGAAAAGAAGGCTCAGAGGGGACCTTACAGCTCTCTACAACTACCTGAAAGGAGGTTGTGTCCCTTCTCCCAGGTAACAAGCAATAAGACAATAGGAAATGGCCTCAAGTTGTGCCAGAGGAGGTTTAGACTGGATATTTGGAAAAATTTCTTCATCAAAAGGGCTGCCCAGAGAATTGGTTGACTGACCATCCCTGGAGATATTCAGAAGATGTGCAGATGTGGTGCTCAAGAATATGGTTTAGTGGTGGACTTGGCAGCGCTGGATTAAGGATTGGACTTGATGACCTGAAAGATCTTTTCCAACCTAAGCAATTCCATGATTCTACGACTGTTTTGACTAAACACAGAAATGCACACCAAGAAGCTGTTGCTGCTGTCACTTTTTCCAACCCTGCTCCTCCTCCCTGGAGCCACCTTTTAATTTGTTACAGTTGTACAAATGATCTCTGTGTGTTAAAGAGTTCAAAGGAAACAGTCGTCGAAAAAACATCTTGAGACTCCACCACCTTAAAAGATACTTCTCCTGTGAAGTTTTGAAAACAGGCTCCAATGAATAAGATTTCCAATGTAATATATAAAGCTTTATGACTTCTTAACAAAGCAAAACTAAAACATATTCCAGTTCAGCTAAAGGTAATTATTTTTTCAGGAACCATCTATCACCAGTGCAGACAGGGTGTAGAAGGCAAACATCCAAAGGTTAGTGTTGGCTGAGACAGTGCAATCTGCCATCCAGACCTACATGGAGAGGAGTCAGAGCACAGAACAAGACAACCAGGAATTTGTGCCCTGCAACACTTCTGACTGATTCACGGCAGGACCACAGGTAAGTCACATTTTATCTCAGCCTGTTTCTTCAGTGGAAAATACTGATAATGGTGTTTACTCAATTTCCTAACAGATTTTGGATAAAACATCCTCACAAATAACTTCTCTGTGCTATTTGTACTCCAGGAATGATCAGGAAATGCTAGGTCATCTCCTCCATAGGAGGACACACTCTGTCTTACAGGCGCTAACGTTTGCAGTAAATACAAACTACCATTTCACATACATCATCCTATCTGTAACACTTGGCAGGCTTTGCGGGAAAGAAACTACAGCTTAGTCCTTGTACACAGCCTATCTCCTGAAGAAACCACCCATGACAGACTGTGGGCTCACAACCCAGAGGCCGCAGCATGGGCAAAGCAGAGGAGGTGCAAGCGATGTCATCAGATAAAAAGAGAGATGGGAAAAAGTAGCACGGTGCAGGATCTGGAAAAGCAAGAGAAGAAACTCACATTTCACGAAAAAGGGGAGACTAAAAATGGACAAGGATGGGAGGGATACGTTTTTGGTGGGATGTACAATGTCTTTTTATGGTGACAAGCTGAATAACCACAATACAAGAAATTCTTCTTAAACTTCACCTTCTCTTGGTAGGGTGAGGTTATCTAAGGATTTACAGAGGGGGAAAGTGACTGCAGTCACTCAGTAATCAGCATCTGAGTGTCCATAATACATAGTGACATGTATAACATGTTGGCCACTTCAGCTACCTTTGCAGTGGTTAATAAAAAGAACAGACACTTTGAAATCATTGCTGATTATCAAAGGTTACTCCATACTTTTATCCTCACAGGATACCCTTAACTCAGTTTATATATAAATGGGATCCCTTTCAATTTTAGGCTAATGTTCTTTTATATTTAGAATATTCAGGATAGCTACACAAGCCTGATTACCTTTAAAACACTTATCATTATTCCATTTAAAAATAAATGAATCCCATTTAAAACTGACTTGTCCCTATATTCTAGTATTTATGGACAAGGACATATGGGGCTGATTTCTCTCATTATTAAGCAGCATGTCTGAGGCTTAAATAATTTAAATTATTCATTGACAGCAATTGGGCTGCTCATGCAAACTCCCACTTACAAAAGGAGCCCCAGTGACAGGACCAGTCAAGTGGATGAAGATGACTGAGCACACTTTGGGATGCACTGAGCATCCACAGACACTGCTAACTTTGATTAGGGTGAGGGGTACTTTTGAAAATCGGGCCCCTTCTTCATCAATAAATATAATTTAACTGGGACTTCCAACGTGGTGATTCTGAATTATATTTTCTTCAAAGGTTACCAGGACTGATGATCTTAGTGGTGACTGCTCATAGCTGAAGGAGTATGAGTGAGGGTGCACTGATTACCATGACAAAACCCATGCCTGCTGCAAGACATTTCTAGAACACTGCGTTACCTCTTCAGTGTTGGTTCCAGGTGTTCTTGACAGTGGCCAGACACAAGGAGCAAATCTCTGCAGAACCTGGGCTATGAAAGCTTTCACTAAGAGCAAAACTGACTCTAAGCAAATGAAGAAAAGCATCTCCAAGCAGCAGAAACTGCCCATCTCTACTATGAGTACTACTGTTCCAGCAACACTGAAATCTGAGACAGGAGATGGATAAATCAACTGCACTATTGAGCCTGGACTACAATAGTCCAAGTGACAAAGGCTGCAAACATTTAAAACTCTGCTATAAAGAGACTTTCCAGCCTATCAGAGATTACTCTGCTCTCTCACCACCCCCAACGGTGGCAGACCTTGAGCTAAGCATTAGTGTGTTTTTCATCAGTGGGCTCAGAGTGAGCGAACAGGAATCATCTTTCATGGAAAAACAAGTTATGGTTATTATTTGCAACATTTTCTTTTTAATTAAAAAAGCCATGTTTCTTGCTCTCTTCAGAATGAGCCCAAGGAACATTTGTAATCAATTTCAGGTTACCTTAGATGGTACCTAATGTAGCTGATTTCACAGCTACATGGTCAAATTACTGGTTTTCTGCACAACTGAATCATTATCAAGGTACCAGCAGACAGCAAATGTCACCAGCAGCTAGTGGTTACAATGCATTTTAGGAAAACATGACCTAGATCCTGGAAGAAGAAACTCCCATATTTCAGCCAGATCTTCCCTGCCCAACCCCACCTCCGAGCCCCAGCATGTCCCAGACTTTGTCCCGGTATGTGGTCTTGGTGGTAAAGATTCTGTTTTGTTCCTTTTTCCCCTAAGAAAAGCAGAGAGGTTAGTAAGTCTTTAAACTCTCAGTTCTTACGGCTGTTAATATTTCACATTGCCAGCAGGGAAAGGAATTAAAACTGCCAGTAGCTATCCAGATAGATTTTAAAATCCCCTTCTCTCTGCCTCCCTCAGCTTCAGAGGATATTTTCTCCGCAAATTGGTTTTAAATTAAGGAAGGTGATGAAGGCAATGTGCCGTCTCAGCATTTTCCCAGGTGCACTTAATCTAATTTCATTAAGGAGATCAGGACAGATGATCGCTACAGTCGAAACATTAAGTCTGTCCATTTTTGTATAAAAACCCCATTAAGTCTGTCAAAGTGTCGGTGGGTGGGCTGTTTATTATTGGAGATGAAGGTGCGCTTTGCTTCCCCAATAAACTGTCAGGAGTAGTAAACCACAAATTAAGTCAGCTGCTGCCACAGATTTAGGCAAAGATCTCCAACTCATTTTGACATAGGTGCGTGAAAGGCCAAGGAAATAGAGGCTGTAAGTCGGGCTGTATGCTTTGAAAACCAAAGGCGCGCGCGCGCGCGTGTGTGTGTGTGTGTGTGTGAGATGTTTCAATCTGATCCATCAAAGAGTGGAAGACTGGGCACCGGTGGATAGGATCAAGCAGAACTGCTGATGCTAATGACACTCTGGACACAGTGCTGATGGGAGTGTGCAGTGGTGTGTACCACAGAGCCCAAACTACAGAGTCTATCTTTGCTTTAACCTGCACTCATCCTGCCCAGACTCACCATCTTGGCTTATGCAGGGAGTAGGAGAGATGAGAGGAAGCCAGCCTACACCATGAAAAAAAGCCTGGCTCAACCCTGGGTAGACCCAGGGCTGAAGGTTCACAAGTGAATGAAAGACAAAGACTTTTCCTTGCTGCCAGGGAAGAACTGCATGGAGCCAGTGTCTGTACCACAGCCAGCACTAGAACCAAGGCGTGACCCTGCAGGGAGTGGAGGGAGACTTATTTACACAGTTATTTCGATCTCTCTTGCTTTGAGCTTTCTCTGTTTGAGAAGTAACTCACTTGGTTTGTTTATGTGGAAAGCCAGGACTCTGGCTCTGGGGGACTCTGTCCCCTGAGGGTGTATAGCAAAGGCTGGGCAGCACCACCTGAAACTTCTCCCCTGACTCAGGGTGCCATGGCAAGCCCCTTACTGATTTTGTAGACAAAAGCAGCAGTTGATAAGTAGCTGATAAGTGAAAACAGCAGCTGATAAGTGTTAGGATACTCACTTAGGCAAAGGAATACTCATTTCAATCATCATGCTTTGGATAAGAGTGAATTCCCAAGAAAGGTCAGGCAGACATTACTTCCAGTCTTTACTACTGATTCAAATGCTGTTGCTGCCTCATACATATCTGGAAAATTCCTGCAGTAAAACTTAGTCTGGATTTTACTGCAAATTGGACCCAGAAGTAAGAATTGTTGGAATGCTACAAAACCCAAAGCTGACCCTTGGGCCATCCTCCAGTTGTATCCTTTACGCCTGCATAGAACACACAGCACTGCATGCTATGCTTTTCTGTTTTACTTAACCTGGTAAACCAATTTTGGAATACAGTGATGAGAAACTTTGCAAGCCAAATGAGGGCCTGCAATTGCAACTACTGGAGTATGTATGTGTTCTCCAGAATTCCCATCTTTTTGGCATCTTTATAGTTAATTAAATCATTCAATGTAATTAATGGAATTGCTAAACTGCCAATTGCCATCACCTGCCTGCTCTGTTAAGCTCTATCAGATCATCTTCTAAGGACTTACTGCCATTGCACAGGTAGCCCTTTGGATTTATGACTACGTTACAACTGATGTGGGCAGAAGCTGTACAAGACTGCTCTTCCCTGTTGCCTCAGATCTTAAAGTTTCTTCAGAAGGTCCAAACTAGAAGGCTCTTCTCATTGTTTGCTCCGAATTTTTTTCCCTACATTTTCAAGAATGAATATGGACATCACAGCCTGTGATGATTCAGCTTGTTACATACAGACTAACGTACTTAAAATTTGAGGGTTTTGTCTGGAAAAAGAAAACCAAAATCTCAGTAGGAGGGGAGAACATTGGTGCTGAATCTTCGAGTCTGATTAATCTTTTCTATTGCATTCTTGCTTGGCTTAAATAAAAAGATCAAGAAAGATCATTATTACTAATACTTCTTCCTGGAGTTGCAGACTCTCTTCTTGGGAAGGACAACTAGGAGGGCTCCCTTCCCTCTGGAAAGGTTTACAGGGTCTAACTCAGTTGCCTCAAGTCTCAGTGGGAACCTTTGCATTTGCTCCATGCACATGGTGAGTGGAACAATGGAAGCTGAGGGCATGCCAAGCCTCTCCTCCATCTGGCATTTCCTAAAGAGCAACTGAGTGAACTGGGTGTTCAGTGGGCTTGCAGGATTCAATTTCCCTGGTAAAACTGCTCATGGAGAATGATGACATAAAACAAATTCACTGAGTAGTGAATTTTTGTCCTCCTGTACTGCCAACAGCATCATGTTTGCCTGTTTAAACACCCAAATGTTTCAAGGGTTACAAGGTTATTCTAAATTCAGTATTTCTAGATTCATATTCTGCTTTAAAAAGCAGATCTGTTTAATAACAGCACGCAGCTTGTCTGTCAAACTTTCTTCCATTAAGAGAACTAACCACCTCTACACAGTTATTATCATATGGGAGTCAGGTTTCTCACCGATTCTCATTCCCTGTCACTTGAGTTTTAGTCTGCAAGAATTAAACCTTGGAACAAACACCAATTCTGTGCATCTATGGGCATGCACACATGTATATGCTATACTACTGCATGCTGCTAAGCCTGCAACACAGGCCAGGCACATGCTTCTGCAACTTCATTCAGTGTTGCTGTCCATAAGCAAGAGCATGCTATGGTAAAGGAACTACTTAAATACTGTCTGAAAACCCAGCTGGGAAGTAATTGGCAAATGGAGGCTTCTAGTTGTTAGTCACAGCTGAAAACTGTCATAGACTGAAAAGTAATACTAACAGAAGTGCAAATACTGCCATGTGAAAGCCTGCAGTTCAATTCCACGTTGGATATTTCCCTTCTGCTGCAACTAGTAAGAATTGGGATTGCTGGAAAAGCACCAAGTTTCATCTCTCAGAGAAAGGGACAATTTAGAGATGAACAAAACCGATTTGTGGATCTTGGCTTGGGTAGGCTTCAAAAATAGCGAACAGCAGATTACCTGAAGTGGGAACTAAATTTCCAGCCTCACAGAAACGACAGAGAGATGGAGCCCACTTTTTCCATCAGTAGGATAAAATACGAGGCACAGGGACAAAGAAGCCTCCTGCAATAATGGCCCACATGGACTTCAAACGAGTGTCACTGCAGGGTCCAGGGACTGAAGGTTTATTCCAGCATCATGAAACAACACACTGATGTTGTACTGGTGAATTGACAAATGAGGCCATGAGAGCAGGAGCGTAAAGATGCAACAAAACACGTGGAAATTTGGACTGATGTAGGATCTTTGGGAACAGACATGGTGCAGTTTGGCTTCCTCTCCCCCACTGAACTGCATCTCAACTTCCAAAGTCTTTCACAATCCCCTTCTCTGGATCTCACCAGCTATACGACACAGCTCTTTCATCTCTGGGATTCAGCAGCTCCTGTCTCCTCTGTTCCTGTCTCTGCAACTGTTGCTGTAATTCTGAGCACTGTTAAGACCATCTTCCTTGAGCTTTTTCATCTGGTGTCCTGCGGCTTTATGTTATTTCTGGGTAATTTCCTACACAAACACATACACAGAGTGACCGCTGCTACTACAGCGACTCCTGTATTTCTCTTCATTATTACATCCCCTTCTCCTGCTGCCTAAACTATGAGTTTTCCTGTGGGCTTGTAAACACCCTTTCAAGGTTAACACAGCTGAAACAGAAGTGATAATTTCATCCCCCACATCTTCTACACAGTTTACTCTCCTCATTGCCTCCATTCTTACCACTTCCACCTCTCACTCAAGCCCATAGTTCTCAGCACTCTCTTTGACTCACACCACTCCCAACATCTTGACATCCAACCTATGTTTAAGTTCTGTATATCCTCTTTCCTTATGACCTAATGAGCATCATCTGTTCATGCATAAAACTGAGCTCTTGGTCAGGCTTTCACTACTCCATCCTTTATTTACCATTTTATCCTCTCCTGCGGTGATGGAAGACGTAACTGTTGTCCTTGCGCCAAGGAAAAAACTGCTGCAAGATCATTTTCCTAGTCCATGGCTTTGCTCCCTACGCAGCTTCCCACTTTCCAAATTGCAAACTATCATTCTCCATATTTTGACTATTTCACAGCTTACCTCTTCTCCCCAACACTGACAGCATGGATGTAAACTCACATCTCTCACTAGTCTGACTTGATCTCCCCCTTGTTAAACTTTCAAATAAGCACCTCCATGCAGCAGCAGGGGAACTCAGTCTGTGTTGGAGCAATCACAGCCCTACTATGCTCTCCTAGGAATTAAGGGCTAAACCTCTACTGCTCATGCAGTGTTGCAAGCTTCCAGGCACCTACTGGGACTCAAAAATTAGCACAGCAAACGACAGCACAGCAAGGCTGAATTCACACCGCTGCAAGCACAGCCTAATAAACTCACTGTGCTGGTGTAGAAAGTAGTGGGAAAACACTGTTTTAGACACCTGACTTCAAAACTTTTTTATTCCATCTGGATATAGCTAAAAAACTCCCATACACTACAGAACAAATATACAGGAAACACTGATTCAACTTAGAAAAACAGTGTCATTTTTTGTACATCTCACTTAGCAACACATAAATGAAGGAATGCCTGATACCTAGCCCCTGATTTCGAGGCTCACACAGCGGAGCCATGTAATTAAGCTGACAACCCACAATTTGGCACACAGCAGACAGAAGTCCAAGACTGAAGGAACATGAACACTGAATTACTTTTAAAGAAAGTAAGACTTTTTTTTTCAATGCAATCTTGAACACTGTTATTAAAAAAATGAGAGCAACATTTTGGAGTAATGAGCAGAGATTACTCATTCCCTTGTTTTACACAAGTTGACTTTTGGCTTTCTGCAGAACACCATTTAACAGGGCACATTACCAAGCTGCTAGCCACTTTTCACAGTGATGCTAAAGCAGGTAAGAGACAATAAGTGGAACTGTTGATGGTTTATATTACTCTATTATGTTAATGTTCACTAAAGTATGCCATAAGCTCTCTCATTACATGTGTATAAACCAATTCTCTGTGGTGTTATTCCTGTGTTAAATGCTATAACTACATAAATCTTGAATTAATGGAGACTTTATAGTTCCTGAAAATGAAGGGTAATTGCTATCTGTTAATGCTGTTGTTGCTATTAAAGGAAGTATATATTTTCAGTAACAATGTTTATGGACCGTGAGCCTCACATCACAGCTATTGCACAGTGCAGAGACAGTGTAATGCGATTATCAGACTAACTCCCTTTCTCCCCCTCCTCCCCCACAAAAAGCACAGTATCATTTCCACAGCTTCCACAAACTATTCTGCAATCCTCCTAAAGTAGCAGAGTCCAAACTTACGTCCTTCAATGAATATACAGTAAAAGAAACAGGATCTGCATTTCCATTTCTGGGAACGCATGACTTGCTAAGTTTCTCGCTTGGTTAAATGGCTGGACAGCTCACTTTATTAGCTTGGTATCTCAAACAGCTGGAGAAGCACATGGTGACAGAATGATAGGTGTGAGAATGTAACATCCCACTTACTTCCTTTGAGATTTCAGTAGTGATGCAGAAGTGAAAGGCTACACTTGGCCAGAGACAGTTCTCAGGAAGTAGATGGGATGGACAAGTCCCCAGCCTTGAGCTGCTCTTCTTTGATTATTAAAACCAGCAGCGCACTGGTTGGAAATGCTCTCACAATCTGCTGTGAAAGTCTGCCTTGCACTGAAGTAACAGCTCCTCAGTTTGGACAGACCCTACGCACAACTGACTATGCTCAATTACTTTTCTCTTCTGGAGTCCTGCACCACACTGCGCAAGTTAAAAACTAAAACCATCAGGAGTGTGTTTATGGTTTTCAATGCAGTGAAGGTAAAGCCTTAATCTTACTCCATGTTTTAAAACATCACGAGCTCCAATAGCCCATATAGAAACTAACTAAATGAATAGTGGATAATTAGTCGCATGGCAGAGAGAGAGAGGAGGTAGAAAATTTCAGTTTTGCTTCACTGACTCAATTTGGACTTGCACATGAACTTCTTTTTTTGTCTGCTTTCCTCATGAGTTACACACAGATGACAGTGATCCGCTGTTTGTGACTAACAAAAAATGTTATGCAAATCAGAAGTACATTAGTAATTCCTGCCCTTCATTAGGGCCAGTGTGTAGGTGTACCTAGAGAAAGCTGCTTCTTGCTGACCACGCAGGAAAGCAGAACTATTCCACAGTGCTATGAAATGAAGCCAACCCTACATGTCATTTGGGAAGCCTGATGCTGGGCTAGACCAGAGTCGAATAATCCATCTGGCTGTAATAGGCAGAGAGCATTATTAGAAGATAACAGATTTTGCCAACACATGGAAGTGGGGAAAAAACATGGAAGATTTTGCCAACACATGGAAGTGGGTAATTCCCTGGGACATTCACACCAATACTTTTATAGCTCCTTGTTGCATCAGCCAGGTCAAGTTTTAGACAAATACCGAATGTCCTTCCAGGGGAAAGAGCCAGGCCGCCCTTGTGTTCCCCAACTGGAAGGCAATGTTACATTTACATTATCCCCATGAAAGGTTTGAAGCCTCTTCACTTCAACCCTGGTGAGTTTACATTCATGTGCACATGTTTTTGCTGGCAGGAAAAGCAGCCCTACCTAATTCCAGACACCTGTTAAACAGAACCAATGACAAGTCTCATGTCTCTACAGATCAGGAAAGAGAGAGAAAGATGATGATCTCCTTATGGAAAAAATAAATTTTATTATTAAGGTAGAGTCACCTTAAGGAGAAGGTAGCTGGGAAATACGTGAGCCTGGAAGGTCAAATTACAATTACAGATATGTAAAGAAATGCCATATCAATGGTAAGGAACACTGTAATAGCCTTTCATTGCTGTAAAGGACAGTAAGTTACCAGCCAAACACAATGCAGCTTCCTCTGAAGGTAACCTCAGATCCCATATTCTGAAAGCTAATCAATGTTGTTCAGATTTCAATTTCTTCTCTACAAGGTGAAGTCAAACGTAATCTAACAAACGTCAGTCTCAGATGTAATGCCGCTAGCTGGGTCTACCAGTGTAATTTAGATAATCATTAATAGCATAGCTGTATAATAAAACTACATGTCACTTAAAACTTCATCTGGGGTTTGATTGGCAGATCTTTAAACAGTTTTCTAAGAGATTGCTTTTACTTTTTTGATTGGGCAGTCTAAGAAATGTTTTAACCCCATGGTATCTAAGCTTTTAAGGAATCATTTTTCACCCTCACCATTGGCTCTGCTGCTATGTAACCTTGTGAGAAACAAAACTCAGAGAGCAGAATTGGTTTCACGGAGTGACTTTATACATACACACAGTAAAATAAGATAAAATAAAATAATTAAAAATAAAATAAAATAAAATAAAATAAAATAAAACAAAACATGCACAGTATCTTTCACTTAATGTACACGATTTAAGTGTTTCTCTTCAATCAAGTAGCTTTCATCTCAAAACACAGCTTATGCCATACTCCAGGGATATTTGGTGTCTGATGGGATTTCAGAAGAAGCAGCTGAAAACCCCTTAATACTTCCCAAACTCTAACAATATTCAAGAAAAAAAAAAAAAAAAAAAAAGAATTAACCAGAAGAAGCTTT
>JAOEHY010013783.1:0-11991 GCA_025447955.1 Psilopsiagon aurifrons | reverse complement strand
CCCACCCCCCCATGTTCCTTGTTAGCAGAAGGCAGAACTTAATACTAGAAATGAAACACTCATCACAGAACATACTTTTTTCAGAAAGTTAAGTTTTCAGGTAATGGCTCCCTAGAGTAGGTCGAATTGGGCTAGCTGACCTTATCATAACTTGCTCTTTAGTGAGACATCTGTTCAGCACATCAGATGGGGGGTAACTCATAACTGAGTAAGAAAATACAGGACTCCAAGGCAGAAAAGTGGGAATGCTCTGCTCATTATTATGCAATGTACTTAGTTGTATTATCAAAGTTAACTGACTTCCCTAAATTAGATTTCCACACTTGCTTCTCAAATTCATTCTTTTCATCCCTGCCAAGAAAGGGATTAAATGAATCACCTATTCAGCCAGCTCAGAGCTATAGGGTCAGAAATACTTAATTTCCTACAGTTCAATTTCATGGTCATCTGTTTAATACTAGTAATTATCTCAAGACTGGCTTTTTCATTTGTAAAGAAAGGAATTAATACAAATGTGTATTAACCCAGAAGTCGCTATAATCAACGAAAATAAAGTTCCTAAAGATTCAAAATTTTCCTTTACAGCTTTTAGAACTAGACCTCTGAACAGTAAACTTGCATTTTACTTATACAATGCCTATATTGTATAAACTTCCCAGTGCATTTGAAAGACGTTGGGAGTGTGCACTAGGTACAAAAAAGTGGAGTGGTGCTTAAAAACCAAACACCCTCCATTCTTTGCAAAGTATACATGCCAGGAAACAAAGGATTAGAATATGGGGAAAAAAATAATTCCGCTGAACCAAAACATTCGCAAGTTCTGAATAGGAGTTCATTGCTATGGAGAATTTCCTAATCCTTGTTTTCTATCACAAAATAAAAAAAAATCCCCCATCTTTATAAAAAAAACCCAACCTGACTATGTCTATATATAGCCCGTTTGACTATCAAATAATGTTAATATAGAACAGCATTACTGCTTGATTTGTTAAATGAATATGTATGTGCAAGTTACACACAGATGAATTTTTATTCCAGTGTAAACAAATTAGCTGGTATCCTATTCTTCGCTTAGATATTACAGCTTCTCCCTTCTTTACAAGAATAGCAGGTAATATGAATAATATGAAGTTATTTGCATTACTCATACTCCCCAATGATTAAGACAATTAAGATAAAGAATAAGTCATTTTTTAACTCAAGGTCAATTGTTCCAATATGATTTATGTCAGCAGCATGCCAAGGTACGCATGATAGATCTTCCACCTCGTTCTCCAAGAGCAGTTCCCTCAAAACTGATGGTCTTTTTGAAAGAAGAAAATGCAGACAAGGAATGCAGTGCTAGTACACACACACTGCTCCTCAGTACACGCACACTGCTCCATACCCCATCATCCTTATGCCAGTAGCAGTTCTGCTGGAGCACTCGCTCTTAAAGAAGAATGCTTCTTTTAATGCTTCAGAAACAAAAAAACTTCCTCTTGGGAAAGGAAACAAAAAAAAAAAAATCAAAATACCCCCACAACCCTCACCTGTTTCACTTCCTGCACCCAAATCCTGCCCTTTAATGGAGGAAAAGGTCAGTTAGGCGGTTTACCTGTGACTGTCACTTTTTGCTACAACAAAGATATTGGTGACAATATACTCCATGGTGTTTACAAGGAGCTGTTAACATGTACTAGTTCCTTTAGAAAAACTCCAGATTAATAAAAAGGCCAAATGCAATAGATTATCATTCAGAAAGATGATTGAACATTCCTAACTCATGTTACTGCATCTAGGATAGTAAGTACTACGTGAAGTTTTCACTACTGTGCCAGATAGCTTTGTCTCCCATTTTTCATTAGATCACAATTCAAGTAATTATGAGTTGCTGCAGAAAAAGTTCTTGCATCCAGCATGAAGTGGTACGACTCAGCAGTGTCTGCATCACATTTCTACAGTAATTTAACTATTTAAGTCTTCACAATCTGTTATGTTGATCAAAGCCTGGATATAGTATAGCAATAAGAAAATCTCTTTCTGAATACTTCACTTGTCTTGATCAAGAAATTGGGATTTCACTAAAAACTCTACATATCCTTGAAAATGAGCACCATTCAAAATTACATGTTTGTATCAACATATCAAGAAGCAGGTAAAAAGTTCTGGTCTCATTTCAATACATGTGCCCTCAAGCAAATTGAAATTAATAAATCAAACTCCTCTGCACCCAAACAAGATCACACACCAGGAACACAGCATAATAAATACTGTAGTAGATTGTATCAAAGGTCCATTTAGCTCAATATCCGGTCTCCAAAAGTAGCTGCAAGTAGATGCCTAAGGAAGGTTAAGAACAGCATAAGTATTATACTTCCTCTGGCCACTCTCCCATCCTCCAAGTACTTTCAGTTCCTGAAGCTTCCTGCAGCTTGTCTATTTGATAACCCACAAGGGATTCCTCTAAGTACTTACCTATTAACCTCCAAACCTATAAAAAAACCTTTAGCAGCACATGACTTACTGTACAAAGCAGCTCTCCCTTTTGTTGGCTTACCAACTATTAGCTTAAAGCAATGCCCCCATCAAGTTCTTGCACAAGAGTACCAGTTTCAGTCTTCTCCATGCAACTCATACTTCCTAAGATCTTTGTCAGGCTTCAATCCCCACTGTCATCTTTTCCAGGCTGGAGAGTTCCAGCTTTGCCTCACGCAGCAGCAATTCCATACCATACCTTTGTTCTCACACTCCTAAGAGCTTTTTCCAGTTCTACAACAGTCTTTCTAAAATTTACGTAGCTCATGTGCTACCAGTATTCAAAGCATGGGAGACAAACACAGAGTAACATTTTGGTCTCCCATTCTTTGCCGATAAATCTAACATTTGGTTTACTTTTTTTGGACCACTACTGAGATATAATGGATGCTCTTGCCCTTGTATCACAGCTCGCTGTTGGTAATGGTCAGTTTGGAGTCATTTATCCTGTCTGATGCTAGACCTGCTGCTCTCCCATGTGTTCATCACTTCAGATCTTTCAAAATACTTTTGTCTGCATTTATTATCAAGTCAGTCAGTTTAATAAGGTCCTGCTGCAATTTCTCAGTCACCCATTAATCTCACTACCTTGCTTAAGACATTGGGCAATTTGCCTCCCAGCTCCTCCTGGTTTACAGTGCATTTGTGAACATGGTGAAAAGCGCAATTACCTCCTACCATTGTCAGGGTTAACCATGTAATTTTTTCCTTTCACTTCAAATTTTCTCTTTTCCATACATGAAATTTACTATTTACCTTATGGTTACTTCAATTTCTTAAAGGCCTTCAGACTTTGCCAAAAAATTTAGAATTTGGTGTGTAGTTTTATCACCTGGATTACCCTTAACCCTCTTTGTAATATTTCTAAGAACACCAACAGATTTTTAAGGCAGAATTTCCCTCCACAGAAACAGTATCAATTCAATCAAACCAAATCATATATATTTGGGATTTGTTAATTCTCTTCTCTACCACAGAACATCTAGTCATTTGTTCCAAAGGTATGTCAGACCTATAGGCCTCTTGTTCCCCATATTTCCCCTAGAAAGTTCCTCAGGCAACAGCATCCCTTTGACTGACATACCAGATGGTCTCAAGTGGGAGACTGTATTGCAGTACTAATTTCTTATTACAGCTTAATAAGCTTTCTTATTATTACAGCTATTTCCTCCTTGAATTCTTATTCTAATACCACCTGGTTCTAGGCATTCTTTAAATTATTTTGTCCTAACATAAATTTCCTCTTTAGACATCACCTCTGTTTTCCATTTTAGTATTTTCTTAGTTGCCTCAATGCCTTTGTGTTTTGACTATCTGTCTGTTTTGTGTTTGGGACTGCATTAAATATTTAGTCATTCTGTACACACTGGACAACACTAATAGAGAGGTCACTGCATTCAGCAGGTTTTAGGGCAAAGTCACTTCAGTGAAAGTTTGTCAGTTGGCAGTAAGAAGTTTGGCAATTTCACAAGGAGTGATATATGATTTTTAAGACTTTAGGCAGCAGGAGAAAGTCAGCTGTCCTTGACACCAAGCCATGGAATTGAGTGTCAGTCACTGCTCTCCAAATGTCTTAGATTTCCAGGCAGTTATATCATGCATCAGGTGCCTATACTGACGAATTTATACTTTTCCACCAGACAAATTAATAGAAAAGAGAAAACCACATTTAATCTGACACTGTTACACAAACTACAATAGCACACAGGTAAGTAACATTGTCAGTCTATTGTGGGTTGCTGTTTGTTGGTTTTTTTTCAAGTGAGAAATACCCTAGATATGTACCTGCACACACAGAAAGTAACAGGAAAAGTCACTTCTGGCAGAAATGTTCCTGACAAAGGTCACCGAAGAGCTATTCAAGTGTAAAGAGCATTTTATCATCTCTAATAAGCAGAAATAAGTAACAATGATCTATCATCAGAATTGGTTACCTACAGTAGAAGATTTACAATAAAATGGGTTTACTTGATAAACGCTGGTGGCATATCCCTTTTCAAGATCTGGTCTTCTGTTGTCTGCACAGTCTCTTTTCCAACCTGCACAAAAAAAAAGTCATACTTGAGATTTCATTGTAAAGCTTAATGAAAACAAATAGCTACCCAGCAATGACAACAAAAATACTTGTACTATTGATAATTCCTTTCACTAGGTTTGCTGTTGCTGTGTCTGGTTTTGAGACCACTATACACTGTCCTTAGAGTACTGCTTTAGAAACCTTACATTGTTGCCTGCCAGCATCTCTACTAGATTAACTGGAGGAGACAGGCCACTATCCTCTCTTCCCACTCTCCATAGAAACCATACTACTTGTTTGCTGCACTTAGTTGTGAACTCCATAGGCTCCCCTCACTCCTAATCCCCACAAGTCAAAAATCAAAGCTCAAACTAAGTTACTCTCATCTTGCTAGTCAATGTGGTCTATTAGAAAAACGTAGTTAATTACTGAGAATACACCCCACATCCATATTCACACCATCCTGTAGGCAAAAATAATTATGCAGAAACTAACAAAGAAAGAGATAGAGTAAGATCCAGAGTTCTCTATACACTAGCTCTTGTGTTACACAATAGAAGTCTTTATAATTGGTAACTGGCTCTCTGAACTGTGAGATCACTAACTTGACAAAATATTTCCAGCTCCTTTGTTCACTGCGTTTTCCAGCTGAATAAGCTATTGAAAAAGGCACCACAAAGCAGAAGGTCTTTAACCCAGACACTAGATTTCATTAAGAGCTGCTAGGCCTGTTCATGCTAAGACAAGATGGCCCTGAAAATCCCTGATCAGCTGGTGCCTAAAAATTTCCTGGTTGTTGACAGAAGTACTCACAGCACTTGAGCACTCACCAATTCTAATGCTGTACAGCCTTCCAGAAGCACCATTTCCATGCAAATTTTCACTGCCTGCCAAAAACTCTCTCTCCCTAGTCTGGTCCTTTTCAGAGGGGCTTTACAGAAGTATGTTGGCCCTAGTATTTTGTTTGGTTTAAACACTAAGTCAGCCTAGCCTACTTTTTTTTTTTTAAATCTATTAGTACTACACTCACAAGCAGCCACATAGATATTTGTAAGAAATGAAGGGAAGAGAAGAGAGAAGGTTAAAGGTCTTTCATTTTTTTCATAGGTTTCTGTCTCTTATGTTCACTGTAGGCACATGAACAGCCATGCTCCCTCCTAGTGCACAACATTGCAGTGTTGCTTTGACTCAAACTTCATGGCAAGGCCTCAGGAGCACAATTATAAATATATCTCATGTCCTGTTTCTTGGCACAGGGTTACATGACCCACCAGACAGTATATGCCTCTTTGCTCTAATTACTGTACTGAGGAAACATGCTGTATATTTCTCAAATATTTCTATGCACACCTGCATGATACAGAACACACAGAAAAGGGAGGAATTTGCATAAACTCTGCATTACACATTGTTCAGACAGAAGGCTGTCAAAGGTGAAAATGAAGAGTAGTATTTTATTTCCAAAGACCTGTGCCTTCAAGATTTATTTCTCCTGCAGCTATACCATTCTACATATAGTTCAGTATATTTAAAAAAAAATTTGAGGATATAATTTTAAAGAAGGCATGAAAAATAAGTTAATGGGGAAGGGGAGCCTTCAATGTGAAGGTCCTTCTAACAATCAATATTACTATTTCATATTGAATAGCCAGGAGCAACCAAGAAACAACTTCCACTCAAGTCACAACACATCACGTGTAAGTTACTTCTAGTTTTATTAGACCATGCAAAACTGATTTCTTTACTCAGTCTGGCAAGCGTAAGTCTCTTGTATAAGACAATATATCTAGGTTCACTACTCAAAGAAGCATTATCAACTAATTGTAGATATGCAGGCACTTACTCCTTTTAAACATACACTCACACATATATATGGACATACTTTGCTATGGCTAACTATGATCTTTAGACTTCAAATAAAAGTAACACAAGGATATGAGTCAATTCCCATTTTCTTTTTTTTATATAAGGAGTTTTAGCCTCAAAGCTGTCCTAAACCCCAAAGACATTTCTCTTCCAAGGTCATCACAAAGCAGAAACACTAGTTCCTCCAGTATCCTCAGCAGAATATAGCACACAGACAGGACACAAGATTTCAGGTAGTTTTCATGAGGCCTCAATTAAGCAGGTCACCTACCCTTCTAGAAGAAAAAGACCTTTTTACTGTATTTTAAGCACCAATACACAGCACACACTCACAGAATCTGCTCAATGATAAAACACTGAGGTTCAAAGGAAAGCATTTTATATTTACAAAGCTATTAATTAACCTTTCCGGAAGCTACACTTTGCTTTTGTACCAAAGGTTTAGAGATGGCACACAAAGAAAAAAAAATGTATTTCACTTACCAGTGAACAGGCAAAGCATCAAAACATGAAGCCACATTCATGACTAAACAGCAACCCCAAAAGAGTTCTGCTAATTTTTCTTTTCAACTTTGTGGTTAAGGGAATTTGTTTGCTTTGTTTCTTACTTTTTGTTTTAATAAGGTCCGGTTTCTTCAGGCTGAATTCTACATGCTCTAAGCAATAGTACCACTTGACTCCACCTTCCCTGTACTCCAGTACCAAGGGAATGAAGATAATTTTTTTTTCCCCTTCAGATGTAGTATCTACACATTCTTTATCTCAGACAGAATACTTGTCGAGCTTCAGGCTAATACAGAACAGTTATCTGGGAAACCTGTATTTTATTTCTATCCAATAGAAATCCAGACAGAAATCCAGATCTGTCTGTAATCTATATATATATGTGGAAAAAAGGGACTCCTCCTTTGGTTTCAGATATTCTTACTTAAGACAATCTTCCCCTAACTAACTGTGAAGCAGTAGTCTTGATAAAATAAAAGCTTGTGCTTTTAAGTAATACTGAAGTGGCCATTTTTAATAGTTCCAAAGAAACAGCACTGCTTAGCACAGTAAAGAGGCTGTAACTTGTTATGTACTGGGCACCTCTTATATGCAGGACACTGCCCAGAGCAGCACAAAGTAAGGGAAGCTCTCAAGCAAAACTTACCAGAACAGTTTCATAATTACAACTTCTACACACCCATATTCCTTTCCATATTCTTTGGGAGATTAGAGGTAAATCGGTAGAACAAAGGATGAGCTACTTCCTGCTTATTCCCCGCTACTCAAGCACAGGGAACAAGAGGCAGACAAGTCCAGAAATTTAAAGGAAATGGGGGACAGACAAGCCAGAAGGCATATATGGCCACTGAATAGCCTTCTAGGAAGGCTAGAAGATCCAGGAGGAGACAGGGATTTCATGCTGCTTTTGTTTTTTAACTCTGCTTGTAGGCACTCTTATCTGCCCATGATAAGTAAATCAGTACGTTGTAAGCTTCCTGCTAGGGAGAATTTTCTCCATGGAAAAGCAAGAGGAAAACTTTCTCATCAGGCTGAGGTCTTTCCTTATAACTAGTTTTCTCTTCTACTGCAGGAAAGACAAGACATAAACACCCCACAAGGTCCATTTCCCACCTTCTTAGCCTGCTGGATATAGCAAAGAAACAGCTGTTCAGTGAAAAGGGGAAACAGTTTTCAGTTTCTGTAATTCTCCAAGAATTTCTTTAAATGAAGACACCACAAACAGGCAGTAATATCCAGCTCTCTTCTAGAAGCTTGAAAGTAAGAACTGCATGTATCACACAGAATAGCACACACACATATTTAAGTTGAGAGTACAAGGTTTATTTTGGGGGGTGGTTTCATTTATGGGTTTTGGGTAGGTTAAAAAATATTCTCCTGAATGTTTATAGTGACAATAACAGTTTGACAATTTGCCAAATGATGTAAGTGAAATTCTCCTTGCAGCTTATACAATTCCTCCAGTTAAAAAGGAAGATGACCTAGAAGAATTAGCTCTTGCAATGCTCTAGAAGCTAATATAAAACACCTGTCATTTTAGCAAGGAGCCTAAAAATATTCTTGCATCATCATCCAGTGAACACATACAGCCCTGGCCATAACACACTAGAATAGCCCCAGGTTTCTCCCAAGAAATAAGCTATGTTGTAAGTTTTGCTTGATAAATCAAAGTACCACTCAAAGTGATCTAGTTTGTATGCTGTAAAAGCAACTTTATCATAAGCCATCTCACATTAATTTCCAGTTACCAGTTTATGCATTCTTACATGTTTTGCAACCTTCCAGGAGGAATACTGACATGACAATGGGAATGTTAAATCTCACATCAAAAATTTTGTTATACATCACTGCAGTTCCATGAAGTTCTCTGCAATTTCTTAATTTCTTTAGATGTCTGTCCTGAAAAAATAAACTTAAGTATTTGCTATAACTCCACAGTGACATCAGTTTCTACAGTGCATACCCATGTCTAGAATCCATCTTAAAACAGAGTTGCCAGTCCTTTTCCCTCACCTGCATTTTAAGAAAGCAAAACTAGCCTAGAAGTCAAGACTATGAACAATCCATCAAGCAGAGCTAGAAGCAAGTCAAAGTTTTACCAAATTTATACCTACTCCTTGCTGGCATAGATGTACATTTCAGTCTGAGAAAAAAAAAATACAACATGGGCAGAGAGAATTAAATCTTTATAAAAGCATTTGAATTCAGGTGACATACTGAGAGGTCTTACACATCACAATATAAGTAAAATGATGAGTGAACTTAATGGTATCTAGTTGTGCATCCCATACATTTCATAGAGTTCATCCCTCCCCAGAAGGCTCATTCATTGAAGGCCTAGAAAGCAGGTCCTTTATCTCAAGCTAAGTTTAGAAACAGCTTGGGTTCTCAGTAGGTTCAGAAGTGGCAAGGGCTCAATCACCACTCCACAATTGTTCAGTTTCCTCTTTGTTAAACAGTAACTGGAGCCAGATTACATACAAAGTTTTTTGGAAGGAGCTCTGGCAGATAAAGAGAATCAAAACAGGACTTAGCTGTTTACTCTCATCATCGTCAGTCACAGTATTTTGACTGCAAGCTGTGTTCTGTCTTTATCACTATCAAGTAGATCCAGTTGTCAGTATTTCAAGCTATTTCACTCAGCCCTTTTATAGTTGGAGAGAATGTTGTTTCATTATGCCCTGACTCTTAGCTACCGTAATCCATGCATTAATGTTAGCAAACAGAACCGCATAACCTAACAGAACTTTGAACTTTGCTAGATGCAAGTAAAACAGTTTTGGAGTACATCATATTTCTTGGTCACACCTAAATTTCACAAGTTGCTCAAAAATTATCATCAGATGACACAAACTGCTTCCAGCAAAGATAGAACTTTCTGCAAACTGTGAAGAGAAGAAACAGGCAATACTGTTTTTAGAGAAGTCAAAGCAAACAGGTTTACAGGCCACTTCTCACAATCTTATCCAGTAAGACTGAAAAAAGGTCATTTATAACAAGGGACAATTTATTTTTTTCTACCACAAAGTCTTCCTTCAAAACCTTCTCTTAGAACATTTAACTAAAGAGAATTTCCAATTCCTTCATCACTAAACTCTCATCTTGCTTTGAATTTAAAAGGTGTAATTGCACTGGAATGGGCTGCCCAGGGAAGTTGTGAATGCTCCATCCCTGGAGGTGTTCAGGGCCAGGTTGGACATAGCCTTGGGTGACATGGTTTAGTGGGAGGTGTCCCTGCCCATGGCAGGGGGGTTGGAACTAGATGATCTTAAAGGTCCTTTCCAACCCTAACTATTCTATGATATGTCACTTGCAATTACTGAGTTTAACAGTGACTTAAGAAGCTTTTTCTACTTCTCTGTAGAAGAATAGGCCAATGCAATTAGGGACTGAAAAAGAAGTCCAAATAAATATGCAACTGAATTCTCTTCCTGCTTCTAGTTTACACCAAATGAAAAATGCACATATACTACCAGTGACACCAGCCAAAAAGACCACTCTTCCTTCAAGTCAAGCATGAATCTAAAGAGGCTGCTGAACCAGAGCCTATCCACTTTGCTCTTCAGCTAATATGGAAGCTGTACATTGGCTCCCACTTTCCTCAAGATTACCCTGAAGAGTGCATTTCAGGTATAACAAGGTACAATTTCAAAGTCATCTGGCAGATAAATTAGAACTCCAGCCATCTGGTCCCTAAGAGCAGCATACTGACCTATCTGCCTACACTGGCAATTAAAACAAATTCAATTGGCTAGAGGCTAAGGAAATCCTTCTGTCCAAGTAAAATGCACAACTATAAAACAAGAACTATATGGAAACCAGAAAATGACATCATTTGGGTACCAAAAGACTTTTATTCATGCTGCTTATGTCTACTTTGTTACCAGTACAGAACTGAATCACAGAATAATAGCTAACTGCAGGATGCACAACTTAACATAAAGGAAAAAAAAAAAAAGCCCACATACTGATTACATGGGACTTTTACAGAATATAATTTGGAAATTAGTTATATTATCAAAAGAAGAGTTTCTTCTTCTAAACCAGTACTTCAGAGTTAAACTAATTTAAGATGTTATAACTCCAGTCAAGTAACACAAATCAGCTCTGACCTTTGAGCATATATAAAACTCACCTGGAAAAATAAGATACAGCAATTGTCCTCTACAAATGAGATTCACAGTTGCAACTAGCTAGTTGTACCTTACAAGAAAGCCTAAGGAACATGCCTCATACCATCCAGACTCCAAAAGCTCTTCCACTTAATTTGCTTGTACCTGTGAATCACTACTAAGTTTCAAAGCACCTCTTAACATATATCCTGCTGCAGATGCATGCACAGTTTAGTATGATACTAAAAGATAACAAAAGTGACATAGAGCTAAATTCTCTCGTTATTCAGACTTGTCTGAAAAGCAAGAAACCGAACACCACGATGCTGCTGGTAGGCTTGCTTAATGATCTGCATGCTGGGAGAAAATTCTGTTTGAAGATTTCCCCCTGACCCACCTCCAGTAACTGAGATGCATCCTGTTCTCCCAGCCATCAAGCAGAAGCCTCAAAAAAGTTTACTGAAGATTAAGGCTTGGGGCTCTATTGGCAAGAGAGTAATAATAAAAAGCCTTACCACAGGAAGTTCATAGATCACATCAAGTGGACAAAGGATTTCTTGCCAGATACAGCAGAGTAGCCTGTGAGAATCTGTGTTTCTAATACAGATAAATATTGTACTGCACAGAGTCTCTAAACCAACCCAACCTATAGCTTTACATAGATAGTAACAGACTTTCTCGCCAGACTGTTTTCTTTCCTGCATCAGAGTAACAAACTAAGTTGAGGGTGGTCTCTTTAACAAGAATACCAAATTGTTATTTTCTGCGTTGCCACAGAAAATATTCAAGGTGCTGAAAAAAAAAAAAAAAAAAAGACAAGTTAATATGTTACCTCCTGTACAAAGATAGGATGAGAAAGTTGGGGCTGTTGAGCCTGGAGAAGAGAAGGCTGTGTGGCGACCTCATAGCAGCCTTCCAATATCTGAAGGGGGCCTATAGGGATGGTGGGGAGGGACTCTTCATTAGGGACTGTAG
>JAOEHY010013779.1:0-33001 GCA_025447955.1 Psilopsiagon aurifrons | reverse complement strand
ATGGCCCAAAACAGAATTCAGTTAAAAGCCTAATTGGTTTGTAAAAAGGAGACTCAAAATGTAAGGCTTATGGAGGGGGGAAGAAAAAGGGGGGAGGGACACGACAACTGTCTGACACAGATATAGGTGCTTGAAAGGATAATATGTTCTCTTAAGCCTCTCAAATATCTGGAAGATATCTGTCTTCATTTCATTTTAACTTTCCCCTGCAGGTGTGCAACTAGTTTGGTACTCGGATGTCTGGGTTATTAAATAATGGATGAAAAGAACATTTCAATGTTTGGTGTTACTCTCAGAGTCCTTTAATATGACATCTCAATTTATTTGGCTTTGGATACGTGAAGGTTTTATCTTTTATGTTGTTTGTAGTTACTTTGGTATTGATGCAGATGCATCCTTCTACTTGCATATGATGTTCCACAGGTATTTTCAATGTTTGCAGTATGATTTTAGCCAGAAAATTTGACGTATCTGTAACTCTATCTATTCATGGAAATACTGTTTTTAAAAAATTGGGAAACAACCTGTACCTTTTTTTCCACCTGTGTAGTCTATACAATATTAATTAAGAAACAACACTGAAGAGACGTGGTCAGGTGGCAGAAATGTCATAATGAAGAATTGAAAATGAAGTGACATTTGCATAAAATGCTCACTGCATGAGCTTCTGTTATGCTTGTTTGTTTCAGTAGAATCTTAATTCTGTCACTGATATCAAATGTTTGAGCATTAGAAACTGTTATCATGAGGAAAACATTGAGAAGACAGTCCATATAATCTGCTTTAAAAAGTTCTATCCTCAAATTGAATTAAAAGAAAAAAAGGTTTTATTGTTCTCTTTAAGTATAATCTTTTCTGTTATACACTGCTATTTGATGTGCATAAGTATATGTGTTTTGTTTTGGTTTTTTAACAGATCTCTGTGGGTACCAAAGCTCAGATCACAATGCCAGTCTCATCAGGATGCTTGAACATCTGCAGCTAATTACAGGACTTTAAAAAGAAATTCAGCATGGCCTAGTTGGCTTCACCTCTGGAAAACTTATAATGTCCTCTAGAACCAGTATCAGCAAAAATCGCCAGGCTCCGAGCCTGCAGGGTGTTGACCCAGAAACATGCATGATAGTGTTTAGAACTCACTGGGCGCAGGTAATGTTAATTAGTTTTATTGATTTGGAGCAATAATAGGAATTTGCCTCATTCTTTCTTTGGGATAATCCTGAATTGCAAAGGAACAAATGCCCTTAATGCAGAATGTAGTAGATGACACTGAAACCTTCTTAAAACACAAAGGTAATTGACCTTTCAAGGTATGGTTAGGTTTTACTAATCACACTTTGAATTTCAGATTTACATCTAAATGGGAAGTGGTAGGACATGGTAATTTCTAATGGAAGGCCTAGAGTTTCTTATTGGCTCTTCTAGTAATTCACAGTGACTTGTACCTTGTTGCAAACCTTTGTGCTTCCTTTCCGTATGCTGTGTAGGGCTTGCTTAGCTTTTGTGAAGTATATTTGATACATGATGCAAAGCTGTATGCAGTGTTGTTTGTTATGGATAAATGTAGATTATGCACTTCAGCATGTTCCAGAAATTGTTTGCATGTCATGAGGATTATAACTGGTTTTAGGCAAAGACGTTTTGCTCTGAGCACCACAATACAAGGTCTTATTTGCTGCAGTAATATGAATAACTAACGATTTATGTAAAATTGATTTCTGTGATGCTGCTTTTGCTGTTTTTTCGGCCATCCTGAGAACAAGGTAGATGAGTGGTGGTGTTTCTGAGGTGTTTCCAGAGTCAGAGGAGCCATCATTCAAGACTCACCTTTTCTCACTTAACTATAGCGATACTGTCGTGTTAGGGGAGCCGCTAGGTTCCTTTGTGGTTTTGTGACAATTATCTTCCACAAAAAGGCTAAAAAAGTAGCTGTTTCACAGACAGCAAGCTTCGTTGATTGTGTGCAGAACAGAATTTAAGCCGGGGGTGTAAATTCTGGAATGACAGTTGTTACTCAATCCTAAATCCATATTGAATGTTGCAAGTGTATGTGGATATCGGTGACCATTTGGTATCATGTATTCAGTTCTGGGCTTGTCATTACAAGAGAGATATTGAATTGCTGGAGCAGGTCCAGAGAAGGGCAACAAAGCTGGTGAAGGGCCTGGAGCACAAGTCTGATGAGGAATGGCTGAGGAACCTGGGGTTGTTTAATCTGGAAAAGAGAAGGTTCAGAGGGGACCTTATCCCTCTCTACAACTACCTGAAAAGAGAATGGAAGGAGGAGGTGGCTGATCTCTTTTCCCAAGTAACAAGTGATAGGGCAAGAGATAAAGTCCTCAAGCTGTGCCAGGGGAGGTTTAGATTGGGTATTAGGAAAAGTTTCTTCACCACAAAGGTAGTCAGGCATTGGAAGAGGATTGCCCAGGGGAGTAGTGGAGTCACTGTCCCTGGAATTGTTCAAAAGCAGTGTAGATGAGGCTCTTAGTGGTATGGCTTAGTGGTGGACTTGGCAATCCTGGGGTAAAGGTTGGACTTGATGATCTTAAAGGTCTTTTCCTGAAATCATAGAATGGTTTGGACCAAGCTAGTTGATTCTATGGCTTTATATAAAATGTGGCCAGGAAAGATCAGCTTTGTGGGCTTCTGCTGCTTTTACTATTGCAGATCATCTCATGATATTGGCACATTTGAGCACAGTTACTGTGGCTGAAGAGCAGGCCTTTTGATTTCAGTTGCCTGTGACAAAGAAACTTATTACAAACATCATTGAAACTCAATTTCTGAAGGCTGAGGGAGCTTAGTTTATCCATACTTCAGAGAACCCCAAGTTTTCAGCAATAAGACAAGTGGCAAATTTAGGTGTTAATAAAATATTAAATATATAAAGTATATACTATAACGTAAAATATTTTCTGAGTGAACAAAAGCATTGTTTTGGCCTCATGTGTGCCAAACGTGATAATCTCTGATACTAAATTTGGCAAGTTTGACGGACAAAACCTAAAAGCATAAAAAGAGTCTGCACATTTTGTTTTAAGTAATTTTAAGTTAGGATTTTTTTTCCCCTTATGGGGTAAGTGAATAGTTTTTAAAAATGCATTTAAATAACTGATGCGCCTTTGTTTCTCTTTAGGTTGTAAAGATTTTAGAGAAGCATGATCCTCTGAAAAACACTCAGGCAAAGTATGGGGCAATTTCACCTGATGAGGCCAGCACTGTTCAGAACTATGTGGAGCACATGCTTTTCTTGTTAATTGAGGAGCAAGCAAACGATGCCTCAATGGGGCCTATTCTGGAGTTTGTGGTCTCAGAAAACATCATGGAGAAGCTTTTTCTTTGGAGCCTCCGGCGAGAGTTCACGGATGAGACAAAAATCGAGCAACTCAAAATGTATGAAATGCTAGTAACCCAGTCTCATCAGCCTTTGCTGCATCACAAGCCCATCTTGAAGCCTTTGATGATGTTGCTGAGTTCCTGCTCAGGGACAGCCACTCCAGCAGTGGAAACAGAGTTGGTTGTCCTCTTGAACCAGCTCTGTTCTATAATAGCCAAAGATCCTTCCATTTTAGAACTGTTTTTTCACACCAGCGAGGACCATGGAGCTGCCAATTTCCTTATATTTTCCCTGCTGATTCCCTTCATCCACCGAGAAGGAACAGTAGGCCAACAGGCCCGTGACGCACTGCTTTTCATAATGTCTCTGTCTGCAGAAAACAGTGTTGTTGCAAAACACATAGCAGAAAACACCTACTTTTGCCCAGTAAGTTGTTCTTGGTTTACGTGATCTTCTAAACTGTCTCCCCTGTACTCCTCTCATCCTTTTCTGTCATTTTCATGAAGATGTGTTGCAACACATTTGTTTCTGCTAGCAGCTGTTTCACCAATTGTAATGCTGTTTAAACCAAACACAGTCTTTCTCCTTGTTTCCATACCAGTGTCTTGTGGGTTTGGGTCAGCACAAGCGTTTTTGCAGTCACACAGTGAATTCAATTGGGAAACTAATGGAAGTTATAGCAGAACTTGATGGGAGGGAAACCTGTTCTGTCTTACTTTAAGACCCCTGTGAGATTCTGAGGGGGAAGGAAGTTAGAAATAGGAACAAGGTGTTCTGAGGCTGTTGTTTCTGGTGGCAGTTCCAGTATAAGCAGGCTGTGCTTACCACACTGTAACATCAGTTCAAAAAAGGTGTGAAAATAGTGTTATAGAAATGTAGTGTTTTGCAAACTGAAAGGGAGACTTGATCTTTCTCACAGGATTGGACATTTCTGTGGCCATCTCAGACTAACTACCATCTTGCTGTGTTGCACTCTGTTACAACACTTGGTAGTAGTATTGTGTTGTTACATCTGGCAGATCAATCTTATTACATGAATAAAAAACCTTTGCCTTTAAACAAGTAAATAATATAAATTGACTAACAAAGCTTCCCTACTGCAGTTTCAAAGCTAAAGCAGAATGGGTATGACAACACTTGCTTCTTAATGCCTTATCAGAAAAGTCAGTTTGAGATGGATGGGTTCAGAACCAAATATTCTGTGGGAAAATAGCTCTGATGTGACAGGTTTTGGACTGAGTCTTTTATCTTCTGTCTGGCTGGCATTCTAGTTTAATGCATGCCAGAATAATGGAGGGCAGCCTTACAAAAAACAGAGAGCCAAGAATACTAGAATCTCTGCCTTAGGCATTAGTATATGACAGCTATTCCAGCTGTAGTTTTCTATTTTCTCTGAGATTGGGATGCCCTTTGAGCAGTGGGCAGAGCGGGGTTTGTGGGCTGAAGGAGGCCTGCAGGTTCTAAAACAAAACTTCTAATTGGTTTCCTTTGTCAGTTGTAAATATTGCATTGAATTTTTTTCTGTTGAGAGACTCCAGCTGACCTTGTTTAATAGATGCTGCTGAAGAATATGAACTTGATTCTCAAACTGTCCCTGAGACAGATACCGTTATTAGATCCGTGCTGTAACTTCCATAATTAACATCTTCCAATTAATTAAAAAGAAAAAAAGCAGCCTTTTTACACTGAAGATAAAAGCTAGCTGCATTAACCTTCCAACTGCAGGGAGCCATGATTGACAAACATTCTAATTAGGAAGGCTTCTTGTCAAAATGTGCTAAAGTCAGACTTTCCTGAACAGTAATGAGACTGGCCTAAGTCTATAATAAAACTGTAATGCAATGCCATAGAATTACCTCGCTAGCACAACATCTTTTTTTGAATTTTGAGTGAGGTGAGCTGAAGGAACAGGTTTTTTTTCTGGTGGAAGACTCTCTAGGTGTCAGTGGCATTGCTGTTTAGCACTCAGATCAGTGCAGATGTGGCCTCAGCGCAGATGTGGCCTCAGCTGTTCCGCAAAACAGCTTGTGCAGTCCTGTGCTGATAGGAGTGGCATTTTGGTGGCACTGTGTTGATTCTATCTCTGATTCTGAGGCCAAGGTGGTCGGTAGCATATAGGGTTTTCTTTAGTATGCCTTAATGCATAGTATAGACGTCTGCTGGGATGGGGTCTGACCATAAATCTGCTGCCTCATATACCTGAATCAGTGTTAAATGGGTGCCAAAGTGAACCTGAATGCTTTCTTGGTACTTTTTTTGAGCTAACTCTGGTTAGCAGCTTTTTAAAACTAGGGTGTCTCTAGTATTCAGAATTGTAGGTAAAAAAAGACTATAAAGGAGGAAAGGGGACAGGCTGTAGTAATATACATCACTAACAATTTTAATGCAGAATGTGTAGATGAACTGTTAGGCAAAGTTTTCTGGTTGTAGAAAGAATTCTGCCATATTGTTTTTCTCATGTTTTGACCTGAAAGTTTTCTGAATCTAAGTAGAAGATGTTGACTGTTTAGCAGTATAATAATAAAACAATGTTTCTGAAGAATTTTGAGCAGGATAGCACCTCAGAGTGTCTCCGTGAACTTAGTAAATACCTCACAGCTTAGGAAAGCAAGTATTAAAGCAGAAAGAGGAATGGCTCTGCAGTGTCTTTGAAATGTTCAGGCCGTACTGAAATAGACGTTGGATGTGGGAGGAAAGGAAACTATTATAGGGAAGAAATTGTCCATTTGTTATATCTATATAAATTGATATATATTGGCAATTGATTGTTTATTAACAACACATTTTAATCATATGATATGTCTGGGATTACAAGTCAAATATCTTCTGTGAATCAAGAGAAAGTACATAAATCAAGGAGACTGGTTTGCAGAGATTCGCAACTTGATGGAGAGAAAGAAACTGCTAGAATGCTTGTAAAAGTAAATGAGCACATAGCGTTGACATGACCAAATATTGGGAGAAGTTTAAAAGGTGAAACCGAAAGTAAAACTGATCTTGCCCTTCCAGGGTGTGAAATAATTCATTTTCTTCCCTCTCAGTTTTTTTTGTGGGTTGGTTTGTTCGGGTTTTTGTTGATGTTTATAATTTTACTGATTAAAACTCCATAATGTAGTCTGTATATGTGTATTGCTTTGTATGCCAGCTTGTGGAATGTGAAGAATTCTGCTAGCAATTTGAAATGGTAATCGTGCTTATAGCATTGCTTATACCGTGCTTATATACTTCTATGAAGTTTTTCAAATACTTTTTACCTAGGGAGATGAAATTGCTTCCAGTGGCTATTCTCTTACTGCTTTAGAAACAGATCTTCACAGAGCCATTTGTGTTGTATTTCGTAGCAAAAAGAAGAGCTTTCTAAACTTCTCAGATTCTAGCAGCTGTGTGTCACTTATTTCTTTAGTAAGTCAGACAAACTAAAGCATTATTTACTTTAAGACATTGACCTCTTACGAATACACTGTTCCTCTTAGTGGAGAGTAGTATGTTTTGTTCAAAGTAGCTTTCTTGTGCTTAGGGACTAAAATTCCATATGAAGGAAAAGGGTGGATAGTACTCAGCTCTGAAAATCAGATTGCTTACTGAGAGGGGTGAGTATGTGTTTGTGAATAGCAATTACATTTTAAACAGTGGAAAATCGGATACGTATTAATTAATGGGTTGCAACACTGAGGAAATTTCAAGTTTGTTCTTCAGTATTTTTTCCTTCCTAGAATTATCTGAAAACTGAGTTTTAGAGTGTAAGTGTGTGTGTTATATAGATTCTATAGGCCTAGTAGGGTCTTCCTGCCTTTCCGTTTTGAGTTTCTCTGCCACTGGAGAGAGAAAAGGAAAAAAAATATTCTGGAAGAGTATGATTGTACAGATAAAACTTTGCTCAGCAGGTTTAGCTTCTTAGTTTTTTAACATATCCCCCTCATCTTTCTTTTTGCATCTATGTATATATGTGTGTATTAAAAAGTAGCACAGTATGTTAAGGCACTAAATTTTCCACAGTATTTCACCCCACCACCTTGTCCCTTTTAATGTTTGGCTTAATTTTGTATGCCAGAATAAATCTTATCTTCAAAATTTAGGAATGGAAAGCATTCAGAAAGCCAGCCATTGTCTGACTGGATGGGTTAGCAATTACAATTGATTATGCTTGCATATGATCAAAACCTGATTGCCCCTTTTGTGAGCCCTTGGTCTTTAACCTGCACATTGTCAACTGTTTGTTTTCTTATCAGTAAGACATTTGTATTTCATCTGAGCTTTGACTGTCTAGCCCTGTAGATGCCAAGTAGCTCTTCATAGAAAGAAGAGTCTGTTGAATGAAAGCTTAAGAAGTTTCCATCAAGCTGAGTCTTAACATTCTCATAAAAATGAGGCTCGTCTAAAAAATTATCGTAAAGTCTAAAAATATTGTGAATTTTTCCTGCTTCAAATAAATTTAGTGCTTCAAAGCCAAGCCTGCAGCAGCACTCTGGATAGATTGAGTAAAATTTCAAAAAACTTTTTGGAAATACGCTTTTTAAATTGCAGCTAAGAATGCAATCTTGTCCTTCAGTGATATATTCTACATAAATCATCCGTAGACTTTAATAACATTTTTCTCCCATCACATTCTCCTAAATACCAGCTCTTGAAAGAAGAATATATGGAAGGCTCTCTAAAATATTCATGTCTTTCTGCCACAGGACTCTTTCAAAAGGAAATTAAATTAGTCTCAACACTCATTATGTTACTAAAATTAGTAAGAGAAACCATTTTTGGCATTTCCATTCAAACAGATGAATAGTTGGAAAGTTAACTTGTTTCTCTTCTGGTTTTAAAATACAGGTGTTAGCAACAGGACTAAGTGGCCTCTATTCATCTTTGCCTACAAAGTTGGAAGAAAATGGAGAAGAGTGGCACTGTTTGCTGAAAGATGACTGGCTCTTGTCACCAGCCCTTGTACAGTTCATGAATTCACTTGAATTTTGCAATGCTGTGATACAGGTAATGGAGCAGAATTGACCTGCCCTTTTGAAGTAGTAGGGTTTTTTGTATATTCTTCAGAAGTTTGTAATTGTAAGTTTATTTACTCTTAATAATGGCATGGAATTTTTAAGATACACTAAAATAAGTTGAGTATAAAATGAATGCTTTGTGCTGTTTGTCCTGGTTATAAGGATGAATTAATAGGTTTTTTTTGTTTTGGGTGACAAATATTTCAAATGAAAGCAGTAGATTTATGCATAGGCTTGATATTTCATTGTGTAATTGGCAGGATTTTCTGGGTTAAAAGAAAAAGAGTTTATTACATTTTAATACCACGGTACTAGAAGTAAATTGAATGCCTTAGTTTTTGTATATTTAAGCACTGAAAAACATTCTGTGTTTCTCTAAGCCCTCTTGATGGTATCTAGAAGAAAATAGTCTGTTTGCCTGTTCACAAGTACTGCATAAGGAAAGCTTTCCAAGCAGAATTTCAGTATTTTCCAAGAAATATACATTCATTTTAGATTGGCCTATTTTGATTCCACTTTCTGTTCTTAACAATTATTTCTTGATCACTTTTTTTCTTCCCCTGGCATTGGTCTCTTCCTATTTCGTTTTTTGTTTCTCTGATCTAAACGTACACTGAGATTTTTGTGGTTTTGTATTGTTTTAAGGCTGGTAAATCCTATAGAAACTTTGTCCAGTATTTTATTAAAACATGATACAAATTCTAGAGAAACTGGGGGTTTATGTGTTACTTGAAGAAATGTGCCGAATAGGATTGAAAATTTAGTCACATTGATTGTTAAATAGAAGATATGTTTTTATGAGACTTGTAAAATACAGTGAAGAAACTGATTGACTCTTAAAGCATTGAACAGGAAAATAATAGTAGCTGTCATTCTTTAAATGCAATATAAAGATTTCTAACATGCATGTTTAAACATGAAGAGAAGACAATATTGATTTTGGTGTCTAAGCAGAGTTTTTCTTCAGATCTACATTTCCAGGAGGTCATATTTGATACCTTCTTAAAAATTCGATATAAGGGTTACCACAAACAAATTAAAGCACATGTTATTTTAAAATGGTTAAGGATCTTCAGCTGACATGGAGAAATACCAGTTTCTGACTGCTGCTTGAGTGTGTATAGTCTTTCCTCAGCTGAATTAAAAGCTCATATACTGCAGAAAATTTTGTTCAGTGCATGGAATGGTCTTGGTGGCTTGTGCTGTGTTGACCCAAAACCTTTGGCCAGACATTAAAAAAGCAACAACGTAGCCACTTGCCACTTACTAGTTTTTTTCTGGATCACAGGGAAGGATGGGTAACCCTTCTTCTTTCCCTTTCCAAAGCAAAGGTTAGAAATGAAAGGAGATCTGGGAAGAACTGCAAGTGGAAAAACGTATTTGTGGCCACATGTAGGCTGTGACATTCCAGTCTCTGTGAGCTTCAAACAGAATATAATAACTTACAGTGCTTCTGAATGGAATATTTTTTTACTTCTGTCAAACTTCTTTCAAATGCATGAACTGGTGATGTGTTCTCTTTGTGAAAGCAAAATGAATGCTTCATTATAAAAGTAAAATTTTTGCTTCTAATAACAGTGCATTTCTTAAAGCTCTGAACCAACCTATTGAGTGAATAATGTAGGTCTTGTTTTAATTTCTGTTTTACAATGTTTGAGAGAAAGGCATGCGAACAATATATTCTTACCCCATAGCTAGAGAGTGCTTTGGTTTATCCACTCTTGAACCACAGGAAAGCAGCTGTTCTGCTTTTCCTTCTTGTAGGAGGACGAGTTAACAATGGCAAATCCACCTTCAAGTGACCCTGACGAGGTTGCAGGAGCTAAATTTAGAATCTCAAATCTTCCTTTGATGTATGGGTATACACACTTTTCTGTCCATCCATTCATCTTTGTCAGCATGCAGGGAGATTGAAAACCCCTGTTCTCTACTTTGGCAGGCTTACTATAATTAAACAGAGTGTGTGTATTTCTTTGAGGAAGGAAAGATCTTTAAGAACTTGAATCATAGTAAATGCTGGTAAAAAGGCCAAGCGAACATGTTAATTGGGAAAGGGTTTTGGTAGTGGACAATAATAGTGTATACCCTGTCTTGTTTTAAATCTCACTGGAACTGTTCTTTGTCTTTCTTTCCCCCGTCCTTTTAGGTGGCACATCCGTTGATACGTAACCAGCTTGTCAATTACATTTACAATGGATTTTTGGTGCCAGTAATGGCTCCTGCGCTCCATAAGGTCAGTGGTGTATGCAACCAGGACAGGACATAATAACAGACAAAAAGCATTAATGATGATCTCTGTGTAAAGATGCAATTAAATGTAGTGTCAGTAGTGACCTCCATATAATTAACATTCTAGGCTAACTTTCCATCTTTTTATTCAACACTTTCTATTTTCACTGTAGTGAGTACTAAGCAAGATACAGGTATTTCTGAAAATGTTTGAAATTAAGTGAAATAAAGAACCAAAATGTTTTTGTTGTGCTAGGCTGACATATCACCAAAAAAGCAGTGACCTTTTAGGCAACGTCATCATGGCAGATGTGTTTCCAGGAGGATTATTTTTTTCCAAATGAATGTTTTCCAAAAAGAAAATGCCCTCAAGGAAAATGTTCAGTCAGGGAATATTACACTAATTTTAGCAAGGTAGGTTCCTCATCACAGTTGGTAAAGTTACTTTGTAAAGTAGAGAAGAAGTGGAGTCTGGAATGAATTTTATAATATGGTAGGATACAATTTTTGTTGCTTTGAAGAAAAAAATGATCACTTAGAATTTTTGGGGTTATCCTTTGGCAAAATGTGTCACTGATGGTAGAGATTTACCTATTTTTTTTTATTATTTTTGGTTTTTTTTTGGGTTAGACTGCAGGAAACTACATTTCCAGCTGTTGCAGAATATGTCAATTAACAATCCTGATTGCCTGTGGAAAGAATGCCTTGTATGATGAGAAAAAGTAGGAATTACAGAGAGTGAAAGTCCATCAGAAAGTGCCAGGAGAGGACTAAGAAATTACTTTTTGAAGGTCTACTAATTTTACTAAGCCTGCCAAGCAGAAAGCAGCACACCTGTTCCATTTTCTGAGAGGCCAGTGAAACACCGCACCCTGCTTTCTAAGTCTAGAACTTGGCAGTGGACACAATTCTTCATGGAAAATAATCATTACCAAGAAAGTAATAAGCAATATAGAATCTCCTTCAATGATTCGGCAGACTTCAGACATTTAGGAACTTGGCAAGGGCTGAAATAAAATCTGGCTGTGATTCAGATTAAGGCTGTAGTCAGTCATTCAAACAGTTTACCTACTTACCTTGCAATAACTTTTTACATTTCTGTACCTTGACTTAATCGCTTATCAAGATTGGGAATTAAAAGTGAAAATCTACCCAGTTTTATTTAGATCAAGGTTATGGATAACAAGGGAGATATCAAAATGTAGCTGTGGGATTCTAGTCTTAGTGAGTACCAGTTTTAGTTCTGAAGCACTTAAGACTAATTTTAGGTTGCTTTGGATAGTACAATTTTTTTTATACTTTATGAATTCTTATTGGTGAGTAAATCTGCTAACGTGCTATTGGGTTGATGATTTCCCGGTTACTTAAATCATATAAAGCATACTGTTTTGATTACATTTTTTTTTCATGCAAGGAAAATTTTGTTGAACCACATTTATATACTCTGAAATTAGGTTTCTCTTAAATGGAGACGTATATGAGTTTCAAGCCTAGATCTTTCCTGAGCCCCAACATTGTTTGGTGCCTTGTTCTTCAGTAATAAACCTTTCCTTGATTAGCATTAAGTTTGACTTTTTCCTCTTTAAAAATTAATTACTTATGTGTATGAACTTCAAATGCATTTAATGGAGAAGATGGATTGCACCATCTAGTGGATCCAACACAAGGCTCTTGCTTATCTGACAACTAACCTCCAGTATGTTTCTTTAAATGTCCAGTTAGTTTCTTTAAATGTCCAGTTTCTTTAAATGTTTCCTAACCTGACCCCCCTCTTCTAAGGGTAAGAGTTCCTTGCTCTGGACTTCCACTCTTACCTTAAGGACCTGGGAATCCCAAAGGCAAATCTTGCCAATAAAGACCACGGTGAGGAACGAATTGAGTACTGATGCTTTTTTCTGTATACGTTGTCCTCAGGTCCCCTTCCCACATTTAGCAGTGGGCTCACATTTTTCAGAGTCCACCTTTGCTGTTGAAGCCATTTTTCAAATCCAGCTGGGCTTTGGCTTTCCTAATCCTTTCCTTGCACGCTCGGGCAGCTTTTCCGTATTCCTCCTGGATCATCTGTCGCTGCTTTGTCTATTCCTTTTTGTGTTTCTGTTTTGTTAGGAGCTCCTAGTTCATCCGTGCAGACCTGCTGTCACCTTTCAGTGACTTCCTTCTCCTCTCCCACCCTAAAACAGTGGAGTATCAAACAAGACTTTTGGTAGAGGTAGTGTCAAAATTCAAATAAGCCGAATTTCAGTAAAGTAGATCAGAATTTCAGTATGTGGTCCAAAGCTTTGAGATACGTACATGTGTGATCTTGAAGTGTCAGCTTCAAGCGACGCCTTTTTGGAACTGTGTTACACATTTATGGAACTGTGTAGTAAGCGCTGCCTTTTTTTTTTGCACATTGTCTCCCTATACATACTTACTATGTACAGTTCCCTGTGTGTCTGAAGTGGTACAAGAGTGTTGAGATGTGTCTCTATGAAGTCATGGGGTGGGGAAACCAACATATTTTGGTTGATGTGATTTTTTGATTTTTGTTTTTAATTATTGTTCTTTATTTCTTATGGTGTTATCTGAGGAAGATGGTATGGAGTTGATAAAATAATGTGGTAGTTCAGTTTCTTTCCAGTTAAGGAAGTTTCAAATTGATTGGGCTAGCTAGTTGGCTTGAAAGAGCCTGTTTTTCACACTGAGCTCTGTGAAGGTTATTTATATAGCAGATTAACTGCACTGTGCTTAAATAACCCAAACATACTCAAGTTTATAACTCCCTAACTTTATTTCTCAAAGATAAGCATCCTATATATAGCATGTTCTTGTATATTTATACCTGGTCTGTACTAGTCTTGTCACTTTGTGTGGGTTATTCCACCTACATGTGTAACGAGCGGTTGACAAATACGTATCTCAGAAGCTGCACATTGCTGAAGGCGTAGACAGATCCCTAGGTACCATGTAGCTAGGGATACACATGAACTGGCTGTGCTGGGTAGCCCTGTCTTGTCCTTTAGCTGTCTGGATCTTGTTATCCTTTTTACAAAAGAGTTACTTCCCTTACTTCTGATATCTGAGTTTCATGAGACATTGAAAAAAGTGAATTAATGACATGCTTCAGTGGGGTTACGCAAGGTCACAAATCCCTTGTTTCTGTAAAAATTCAGTTAAAACTAGAAGGGATAAAATACGTTGTCTATAAAGATACAGAGCTAAATAGGAGGTGAATTTGGTAGTTTTCTTTTTGTAGTAACAATCCATTATTTAAGTGTTTCACCAAACTGTCTTTTATCTTTTGGGTATAAGTGTGTGACTAGATAGTCTTAATTTCTTTAAATTAAGACTGTCTGGCAAACTCTGTTCTTTATTTTAAGACTGTCATTTTTTGATGGCATGTCAGCTAAATCTTGAAATTAGGCAGTTCTGTATGTTCTGCCCTAGATTTTGGTACTAAGGAAAAAAAATGCTTGAGAAGGTATAATTCTGCTCAGGCATGGAGTCATACCATTGAATTTCTGTGACACATTTCATTGGCTTTTTCTTGCTTCGCTTTCAAAGCTTAACATTTTGATGATCCAGCAAAAAAAATATAACGTCTTCTGGAGCCAGATTGTACATGGATCCAAGTAATCAAGTAAAACTTATTTTCTCTTCAGTAAAATGCTAATTTAAATCCCAGAGTGAATCCAGAATAACCGTATCAAAATCTGTTTTACTAGTTCTGCTGGAGGCCATACTACCTTGTTTTGCTCTTTTTATATTTCTTAGCAGAAAGGGCTTATTTACCTGATTCTTTCAGGTAGTTGTAACACTAGTGTAGAAATCTGAGTGAAATCCTTTCCAGAAGGTCTTTAATACATACATATTTTTCAGTTAAAACCATGTGCTAGGTAATTAGGAACCACACTGTGGTGTACATGTAAATATTATGCTATCTTTGACACAACTCAGATTGGCTATATACATCTCTTTACTGTAAGTGCATATGATTTAACTTTAATTTGGCATTCAGGGAATTTGTGTGACAAAGATAACTATTTGGAACATCTGGAGTGTTTCTGTAATTTGTGTTATTTCAATTTATTGAAGATGGTGCTGAAAATTTGACAAATTATGTGCTAAAAGCAAATTTTTTATGTCTTATCATTTACTGCTTTACTGCATGCCATTTAACTGCTAACTATGATATAATTATTTTTCTACTTGGAAGGCTTTGATCTGAATAATGGAAAATTGTACCAGCTTTTTAGCGTAAAATGTTGCTGTGGGCCAGGTGAACAGAACTGCTCTGCAGAAGCGCTGGCATGGTCCTGTCAAATAATCTCTGTCAAATGGACCTCAATTCCATTGTGCACTACCCCATCTAAAGGCAAACCTCTAACACAGTATGCTACTCTGATAATTCAACAATACTTGCTTGATGATTATACAGCTCAGCTGGAGGGAAATGACCTGTAAATTATACTGTACGGATTAGAAGGGGCATCTTTATAAATATCCCACAAGACTGTCAATTCCCATTTAGAAATAATGCCATCTTTCACCTTACTGAAAAGCACTTGGACAGCTGCTGTTAAAAGGTGTAAACCAAGTGTTACTGGTAAACTTTGAATAGTCTCATGCTTTGGAGAAGCCCATTAATAGCTGCAAAACTTCATTTTGCTAGCTATGGAGTGGATATATGTTAAAGGTGCCTTTCAGTTTTGGCATCAAACACTGCAGCTGAGTTGAATTTTAACCTGGTATAAACTGAAGCAGTTTATAAATGTAACCTGAGGGAAGTTGAAGCAGTTCTGTTGTTCTGGTTTTCCCAGTGTGCAAACTTCCTCTGTCCCTGATCCCACTTGTCTCCCTCTCTTTTGCCAGGACAGCTGTTCATATGGGAAACTGATTGAGGTTAAAGCCCTCCTTTATTTCCTGAATAGTTTTAACCTGAAAACAATTCACTGTGCAGTGAAGTGAAGCAGAAGCCCTTTTGGCAGCATAAGTAGGGGCCAACAAGTTGAATAGAAAGCAGAAGAGTGTAGGAATGGTTAGATTTTGTTTATCAGTGAAGTAGGCTTATTCAGATTTAAACTACTTGTGGATCTAGTGGTTAAGTTCCAATAAGAACATTCGCTGTCTCTTCATGGGCAATACGAAATCCTTACGGGAAGGGAAATGTGAAGGGAAGGAAGAATCATGATGGCCATATTCCTGTAAGAGGGCATGAAGCTGTAAATTAGAAATACATTGTGTGGATCCCAAGGGAAAATAGCCAGCAATAAAGAATCAGTGCAATTGGTCTAACACAGCGAGTGTAATATATTAAACTGAACTTGCAATGACAGTAATTTCTGCCTCTTTGCTATTACTTGGCGCAGCGACTTGTAAAAGCTGGATCTCTTTACTGTGTTCTGCTTCACCATCTAATCAGTCATCAGAGGAGGTGAGAAAAGATTTGCTAAAAATTATTACATAATTAGAGAAGGGTATTACAAGGCTAAAAAGGGCGCTCTTTCTTCAGTAATCTCTAATCAAATATCTATGTGGCTATGAAGACTTGGGTAGTCACTTCTGAGCAAATTACACAGTAGAAATATTTGTAACAACTGATTGTTGTATAAAAAAACGTGGATGAGTTTTTCTAGATGGTATCTTTAGACAGGCATTTAAATTTGTATGTATGTTGGAAAAAGAAAAATCTAGAAATTTCTAATTGTTACAGCTGTGAATGAAAATGATAGAATACTGATTGAATTAATACAATGGATATAGACTTTTTTTTTTCCTCATTTTTTGCTTTCATTCCCACAGTGTTATTCTAAGGGCAGAGATATCCCTGGTCTTTACCATGAATACTAATGCAAGGGCTGTTGCTGGTGAGCTTTTATTCTTGCTGGTTTGGCAGTGGTGAATTTAATATTATTGAAATACCTTTATCAAAAACATAGCTTGAAATTTACTTAATTGACAAAGGGCTTCTCTAGAAAACTACCATGACTTAATTTAATTAATTTCCCTTTGTTTTGGTATTTTTCATGACACTTGAATTATCAGAAGTGAAAAATTTACAAGTTAAATATCAGGTTTGTGAATATGTGTAAATTTTGGCTTGCTTTTTATCATCCTTTCAAAAATGGTCAATTCTGAGTGCTAGCTAAAAGCTTACTTGGACAAATTATACCATAATCAATGTTTACAGTGATCTAAACTTTTTGTAAGCTGCCTCAGGATTTGACTGTAGTGGGCATGCTTGACATGGTTAGTAAATGTTTTGTTCTCTGGAAACATTTGTTCTTCTATTGTTTACCTAAGTACTGCTTTGAATTTATTAGAAAGGATTTCCCTACTTTCTCCCAAATCTGTCTCATGAGACATTAGTTTAAGAAGAGACAAGCAGCAGGGAGTCTGAAGCTTAATAGCATGGATTTGGTATCTTAGAAAACAGAGGTCTTCAATAATAACTGCACAAATGAGTCTCACTTTCAGCATTTGATGTATTACGTATAATGCAATCTGTAGAAGAGGTGTACAGAGTTAAAAGGGGTCTTACCAAGGCTGGGTTTTGCCTAGTGTAACTGATTTCTCCAACCTAGTTAATTGCAAAAAAAAGTGAGCTCTCTAGAGGCTCTTTCAGAGCAGGCTTATGTATCCCATTGAGCAAAGGGAAAATGAGCCTTGTGGAGCTAAAATCAGCCTTTTTAAATACTTCGCTAGGTGCCTCGAATCTTCAGATCTTGCAGTTAACATCAGATCTGGTAAAGGGGAGAAGCAAGCCAGAATGCATGGTGGCAAAATAAGATGTAATTGTAGAAGCATGGATGCCCCTTGCAGCCTAATTATTTTTTTTTTCCTAAGCTGCATGCATTTCAAACGCCGAAAAGCAATATTCTCGTTTGATTTGCACCTGTGAGAAAGCAGAAGGATGGTCTCTGTACTGGTCTATATGGACAGGTTGCTCACAAAGGCACACTGAGAAAGCACTGGAACTTCTAGAACATCATTAAAATTGCTTGTACAGTGTTAACTTGCCTGCTTTGCATGCTTCACAGTCAGCTGTGAAATAGGTCCCAGCTCCATTTATTGCTAAAGTTTGAAGGAGCATTGTAGATGAGATAAATAGTCAGGGTGTTTTCATTGGGAAATGAAGAAAGTTTCTTAAAAATCCATTTAAATCTTGACAAAACTTAGTTGTTTTCCCTCTTTCTCAGAAAATGTTTAAGCAGGTTCAGCAACTTCTTTCCCAGGAACTAAAAATCAAGTGTAATGTGGCACTCTGCACAAAAAAAACCCTCAATACAGAGAATTAAGATTTAACAAGGTTATAAGCAACTCCATTGTGAAGTATTTGGGCTTCATTACCAATTGTTTGGTTCTTCTACCTCTGTTTAGTGGTATCAGTGAAGTGTTGGTTTAAGATAAACATGATTTTCCTTTTTTGTCTGGTCCCCATGCTGTCAGGAGCACTGAATATGTTCTCGGAATCAAACATTTGTTTACTTAAAGTAGTCTCTGGCTGGCTGTCTTATGCTGTTTGTTTCATTCATGATATGCACTCTGAAAGGCGTTTGGGTTTCTCTCACTAATATGAATGTGAGTTGTCCAAAGAGCATTGGTTTTAGGAAAAGGTCACTACGCTTGTGAATCCAGTGGCTTTTCTTGCTTTCATTTACAGCTTCAGTATTTTAGATACAGGCCCATTTCTCTGCTGTCAGCAGACATCTGTGAAACCTGCAGGCCAAGAACATACTTGCTTTTCCCCATAAAGGATGAAGGAGGAGTGACACAGAGACATAAAGATGTATTACTTCTGTCTGGCCTTTCCTTGGCAGAGGGTCTAAACTCTTCAATGAACTGTATGCTATCATAATGATGTCACATGATGGATTTCTTGGGCTTTGCTTTTTACAGCTTGCTGCTATCATAAAAGCAAACAAAAAACGCCAGTTCTCAGGGCAACAGTCAACAGCTTCCATCAGAAAGCTCACAAGTCCCCACACCTTTTGGCTACTGCAGAAGAAAAAGAGTCTTGCCTCCAACTAGAAACAGTTTCCTTTGTTTCACAACCCTGGCTTATTTCCTGAGCAGGTTTTTGGTCATTGAAATGTGGCAGTAGTCCTCGTGAAGCATGGAAAAGTGCGTGTGCTTCTCTTTACTCTCCTGACTGGTGCTCACTCTCCATAAGGTCTGCAGGCTGCATACGGCATTCCTATGTTCTGTGTAACCAGACAGAAGGAGCCTGTGATCTTAAATGCTTTAAAGAGAACATTTGCAGCATGGCATTGCTGTGTACATGGCTAACATGCAGCATAATAGAACAGGGATTTGAATATTTACAGCATGTTACGTAAATGTTGCCCTTCTGAGAATTTTCTAAATCCTCTTAGCTCCGAAGTGACAGCTTTGAATTGTTTTCTTCTTTAATAAAATCAGTCTTTTCATTTATCCAGCTACGTTTGGTAAACAAAAGATGTTTAATATTTCCTTTCATATAGCCAGATTGTTTAAGGGTTTATCTTTGTGCACTTAAGCTTATTATGTTCCTGGGTAACTATTTTTAAAAAGCTGACTTTGCAACAGCAGGACGTGGTGCCGAGGTGGCCTTTGGAATTTTCTGTGCTTTGCCACTATATCCTGTGAATAGGATCCAAAGGATTGCAATAAGCAGAGAAGTGTGGGTTAGGGTATGCAAATGTCGCATGGATATTTGAATTGTATTTTGATACACAAATAGTAGATTTTGGTTTGTGTGTGTATCTATGTAGATATTCCTCTTAAAAACTGAGTAAGATGAGGAACTGTGCTGTGGGAAAATAAAAAGAAGAAAACCTGCAAAAATTCTGGAATAGTTATAAGGATTTTCATTTGTTTCAAATCTAGAACCATGAGTTTGTACTGTGCTTTGTGCTCTGGCATTTATTTTTTATGAAATGATAGATGCAGGTATTCACAACAGCTGAAAATGCTTCTGAAGGATGACAGAAATGTGATGCAAAAGAGCTGACATGGGCTGAAAGGTGGTGGGGAGCTTGTAGCATGATTTGCTTTTCATATTTCAGTATGTGTGAGGTTTGGGGTGTCAGCTGGGGGGAAATTTTTTTTCCTAGGGAAGCAGGACAGATAACAAATCAGTTCAAAATGCTCATGAGCCTTTCAGAAGCATGGTCTTTGTGAATTTAAAAGCAGACCTCCATCTGGTTTTGTGGCAGTGTTATGTATGGAGAATTTAGAGTGTTTGCCAGGTATATAGTTGCAGAGGATGGCGGGATATTTGTGTTGGCATTTACATTATTTTTGGTTGCAGCTGACTGTGGAAGAAGTGATGACTACCACTGCATACCTGGATCTCTTTTTGCGTAGTGTTTCAGAGCCAGCCCTCCTCAAGATTTTCCTCCGGTTTATTTTGCTGCACCGACATGAGAATGTGCACATCCTAGATACGCTTACTAGCCGAATCAACACACCATTCCGGGTAAGAAAAGCAAGAAGGAAGTTCAGGTACTCAGCATGGATGCAGGTTAAATATTTAAATGGGATATTCTATATATTCAATTGGTATTTGTTCAACTAGGAATCTTGTCCCCCCACCCACCCAAATGTGTCATTTCTTCGTGTGTGTGTGTGTGTGTGTGTGAGATGACATTTAACTACCACTATACTAAGTTGATAAATGTGTGAGGTGGGTTTCACACATACAGGAAATGGGATAGAGGGAGATGAGGGCTTTTGGAACTCTGGATTCTGTTAGAAGATTCAAAGTATTCTGGATACTGCTGAATTAGTGCTGCCATAGATAACTCATCCTGGGACTTACAAACGTATTTGTGGTGAGGAGCATTTTTGATCTTTGGAGTTTTGCCAAGCGACGAGCCTTTTCAGATAGCCCCTCTGGGAGATGATGGGAGCCCTTGTAAGGATGTCTCCAAATTGATGCAAATTGTGAATTGTAGTATTGCCAGTGTATTTCTCAGGAATCAAGTTTATGTTATTGTAGCATGTTTACTTAACTGTCATGTTGCCTGCTTTCTTCCTTGATTGAAAGAAGGTGCTTTCTTGCCAAAGTGATCAGATTGCTGCTTCCTTTTCTTTGCCTTCACTCCTGTGTGTAATAAGGTTCATCTCAAAGTTGCACTGAGCCCCTTTTCAGCCTTGGCACAATGCATCACAGTGGCTGGAGAGCTTGTTGACAGAGATAGTAGAGTTACCTTTGCTAACAATTGGATCTTCTGGCAGAGAAATGACTCCTTATTGCAGTGGACTACCCTCCTGAGCCTTGCTTGGTGGGCAGTCTTGGCTGAGTCTTGTGCGATGCACAGCTTCATGGATGAAATAAGAGTAATGTTTTAGTGCAGGTACAAGAAAAGCCAGAACACCAGCATGTGCATTAAATTTGTGTATTAGAGGCAGTAGCTTCATCTGAAATTCGTTTTGAAATGTGAGTACATGCAAGTATAGTTATATGCTGCTGCTACTGCATCCCTAAAATGGATTAACTTGGAAAACTGAAACAGCTTCTGTCAACAAAAATGCAAATGCTGTTGTCTCTGCTAATCATTAATTACTGTTCCATAGGCAAATGCCATGGGAATTGTAAAGAATTCTGCAGCCCTGAGCAATTCAGAATCTCAGCCAAAATGGTTTGGTGATGCTGAATGAGTTTTCTGCAGTATAGCTTGGCCAAGTGCAAAAGCCAGAGCTGCAGCTTTGTGTGTTTCAGTAGCCCAAAAGCTGCATGCGTTATTATTGATGAAAATACTATTAATTCCCAGGGTTAAACGTATGTACAGACAGGTGGCCAAAAGCACTTGTAAAAATATGATCCTCTTTGTCTCCTGGGTGTATTTGACATCTTTTCTTTTTACAAGATACAGAAATAGACAAGTTCTATTTATTCAGATGATTCCTGATTTGCAGTATGGTTGCAAAGACAACCCTATAACTGTATGAAACTTCTTAAATACAGGAACGTTTAAGGCAGTAGCAGTTCTTTTGAATTCTCACAGTGTGAAGAAGAGTTAGGCTTGCCTCTCACTGAATTTCACAAAGGAAATTAAATTTTCTGGTTGTCCTTAATGTCCCCTGGCAAAAACACACCTTTCATGCAAGGATCTGACTTCTTCCAAAAGGTTGTTGTGCAGCTCTTCATCTCTGCCCACATATCCCTATCAAGTGAACTCCAGTTCTGGCTGTTTCTTCCTCTCTTGCCTTTTTACTTACCTCATCTATTTCTACAGACATGAGGTCTTTGGACTAGGTGCTAGCTCCTAGTACAAGCAGTGGGCAGCGGTGGCAGGGCGGCAGGTTTGAGCTCTGATTTGCGTCACAGCAGGCCAGTTCATGAGCATTCCCCATTTCTCTTCTCTCTGCTTATTCCCTTTCTGTTGTTCTGTGGGTGTTCTTCCGACCAGACTAGGGAAGGTAGCCAAAGAAACATTTGCCCTTCAGAGGCTAAGTCAGGTTTGCTTAAACTTTGCTATTTAACTGTTTCAGAGATACCTACCACACAAGGGAAAACACATGTATGTTCCTGAGCTAGAACAGAGCATTTTAACAGTGGGAGTAAGGGGAGTGAATGCAGAGGAGGAAATTCCATACTGTGGAAGAGAAGCTATGCCCAGGCAAGATTTAATCATAAATGAATCACAAAGACTGTTCAGTGACTGAAAATATGAGGTAGACAAATATATGTAGCTTTTTGCTTATTTTGCTGTATCTCTTTTTTTTTTTTTAGTTACTGAAAAGTGCAAATAATTTCACATATTAATTATTTTCATTTACATAATCAGTATAGGGAGAGGCAAGATTTAAACACTAACTTGAAACTTTAGGAAAGGGTCAACTTAAAACTGTTGCAAGAGTCAGCCTGGTCCTGGTGTCTGAGCCAGCTGTGAGATACTGTTTCCATGAGCAAGCAGCACAGGAGAATGTGCCCGAGAAAATATGCACTAAGAGGCAGGGGGGTAATGGCACAGTGGCCTGTGAAAACCAGCAAAAGATTAAAGCACATGCTTCTGCCATTTTGAGCACAGCTGCAGTCTAGCAAGTCCCTGGCAGATAGAAATGTAGTATATGATAGCTCTGAAGGTGTTGTATGTCTAATTAGTGACCAGAAGAGCCTGTAGAAGTCCATGTTTCCAGACTGGCCTAAAGCCAGTGAAAGTGGGGTGCCTGTCACAGAATAGGTGTGATTTTTTGTCTCTGCTGAGTGTGACTCCTGCAATACCTAGTTAAAGGTATATTTGATCAGACTTTTGCCAGAAAAGCAAGCATGCAATTCCAATGAGGAATCCCATTTGTCTTTCTTTTCACCTGGTCTCAGAAAGAATCTTCATGCCTTACCATAGTTCCTGGCTGTTCAAGTGAGCTGTAAAGAAGGAATTGTGAACGTTCCATATGGAGTAGATTCTGACAAGAATTACTTGTTTAGACCTGGTCTATGTCAGTGCATTAAGCTGTATTTATAGAAGCATTCAGCTTCTTAATATGCAGAACACTGATCATTCCTTATACTTAAAGCAACAGAAACTTGAAATGGTTTGTAACTTTTCTTTCAGAAAAGGCATGTAGTTAGTTCAAATTCTACAACAGAGGTAAAATCTAACAAGCTGTCTTGGAAACTACAGGGTTCAGTTCATGCTGAAATTAATTTAAAGAATGCGAGTAACATTGGAGACTGCTTTTTAATAGCTTATTTGAAGGACAATTCTGGATTGTATTTTGTTAAAATGTACCATGTTATGTATATAGCTCTAGACAGCCTTAAAAAGAATCCCATGGAGTGCTGACAAAATGAAATATGATACTAACAGTGTCTTACAAAGCCTGATGTTCGGGCAGAGCCATTTTGTAACATAGTATGCAGGGAAGATTGGAAAGGTGCAATTTCCAGATCAAAAACTGACAACATTTATCTTTTTTTCAGCTCTGTGTGGTCTCCTTGGCATTGTTCAGAACACTCATAGGCTTGCATTGTGAAGATGTGATGTTACAGCTAGTTTTAAGGTAAAGCTCAAACTCCTTTTTCCACTCTTCATCCCTGTTCTGGGACACACAGTCTTTGCCCGTGGTTGCAGAGCTGGATGAGAGTTTCTCCAAGAGAGCAGAAATCCAAGATGCTACAGAGATAAGGATATTTATGATCCTGACAAAAGTCTACCAGACCTGAAGAAGTGTGATTTACGCCCTGTGATCTTCAGAGCAGGAGATTTTTCTTGTGACTTATTTCTGTAGAAGTGAGAGAAGAGAAGCTAGGAATATATCACCTCCAAACTGCTCATTCCCTGCTTCTTAATGTATAATTCTTCTCTCCTGCATGTTTTCTCTAGTGTATTACACACTGTGATAGAGAGCTATATACTTGTGTGCAGCTTCTGCCTTCTTTCCTATTGTTTTCCACCTCTATGAGTCCTCTCTCACCGAGAATACTTCAGGCTCCTGAAGTGCTGTAGTGTTGTGTAGTGTACTAAATGCATTGATTATTTTTGCTTTTAACTGATGGTTCTATGCATTGCTTCAAAATACTTACCATTTTGGTGTGTGTATTAGATGAGAATTGGTTATTTATTTGGCAATACTGGTGTAATGAATTTAGCACTGTAGATCGCATTAATGTTTTGGATACTCTCTGTCGGTCCATCCTCTGGCATTAATGTGAAATAGTCTGTAGCTCTGGCTCATGTGCCTGGAAATGCTGTCAGGACCTCAGTGAACTCACGTTGCCACTCTAGCAGCAGTAGAGTGCTGTATTTGATCTTTTTTTGTTTATTTAGGGAATTCTTTAGATTTTGTTTTCATTTGAAATGGCAAAACATCAGTTCACTTAACACTGAGGCTCTTAATAAAGTGCTTTTAGAAAGTTGAACAAAAGTGCTCTAAAGAGCTGTGCTTCCTCTGTTCCTTGTACATCCCATAGCTCCCCTGCCTCAGAGCTCAGCCTTCATCTACTGCAGTAAAACACCTTGATGACCCTTCCTTCCTTTTTGCGGGCTGCTTGCCTGGCAAACGTGAACAGCTTCTCTGAATTTCCCAGGAAAACAAATAAATTGAGGATTCTGAGGCAGAACTCATTCATAGTGGGACCAAACCACTCTGCTGGCCTTGGGCATCTGCCCATCCCACACTTCCTCCACCCCTTCTTACAGCAAGTTTGTTCTGACCTGCAAAAGATTTTTCACTTCCCTGTTCTGATGCAACTGATCTCCTGTACTCATCTTGACAGTTCCCCATCAAACCATAGATTTGCGATATAGAAAGTCAGGATTTCATGCTCTTGAGAGGGTATCACTGTCAAGTTTATTATTACTATTTCTTTTAATTTGGCCAGGGCAGGAAGATGGGAATGGTTATTTTGTATGTTGTTGCTTTCTCTAATGTGAGAGGATGATGCAGTAATGCTAGAAGCTGTTGTTTCAGGTACCTGATCCCATGTAACCACATGATGTTGAGCCAGCGTTGGGCTGTGAAGGAGAGAGACTGTTACTCTGTGTCTGCTGCAAAACTGTTGGCCCTGACGCCAGTGTGTTGCTCCACTGGGATCACCTTAACACTTGAAAGTCAAGGAAAAGATTATATTCTATGGACAAAGGCAGCACAAACTAAAGGTAATTGGTGCTCAGGGGAAGGCCAGATCATGAACTGAGTTTGATTTGGTAGCAAGCAGCTCATGGGAGGGGAAGGAAATGTGGACAAAAAAAAGCATGGCCGGCCTGGACAGGAAAGCTGCTTTAATTCTTGCCGTGTGTCCAGGTTTATTGAAACCTTTTTTTAACAGATATTGATAATGCATTGAATATGCATTTGTGGAAATAATGTACAGACACATGACAGCAACTCTTGCTGCTTCAGTGTGTCAGTGTTGTTTCAAAGGTTGAATGTGAGCTGGTCTCTCAGAAATCTCAGAGTTACAGCTCTGTCTTGGCAATAAGCAATGTATGTTTATAAGCAAATCTCTCAACCCTCATGCTTTGATCTTCCTGCTTTATTGGATGGTTGGGTCTAAAGTCTCCACCTGCCATGTTTTAGTGAGTGCCTTGCTAAGAACTTTTGATATATTACTCATAGTATGAATAATCTTCTTTACTTTCAGACTCTGGTAGACGCTCTTCTGAATCTACCTGCATTGTGGAATACGGAAGGGCTGTGGACCTCAGCTACTTGCAGTACCTGGGGGAAGCTCAAGAAGCCATCCTTCAGTGCCTGAAAGACTGTAAAGTTTGGTCTGCCTTTTATGATGGAGTAAACCCTGATCCAGACACCTTTATCCAAACGCTCGCTGAGGAGAACAATACAGATGTGGAACATCCCATGTTTCAGCTCCAGCAAAGGTCACCTAGCATGTGTAGCTCCTCTCAAACAACTCCTTTCAGTGAGAAGATGCAGTTGGAGCTAGAATGGGATGACAGCTATGACACAGGGATTTCTCCTGGTTCTGATGTGAGCTCACCACAACCATATGATGATCTGGGAAACACAGAGATGCAGCCACCTGCAGAGCCACCAAAATACATCCAAGAAATGAAAAAAAGTGCCATCATGCTCGTCAAAGGATCTTATATAGAGGAATCAGACTTTCAGGATGATATTATGGTTTACAGGTTATGTGCCCAGAAGGACACTCAAGAGAATGACAACTCCAAGGAGAAAACTTTAAATACAGCCAGAGAACATAAGGTCCAAAACCAGACTGTAGTCAATGGTCCTCTTGCAAAGAGCCAACTGGAAATAGACTTGGATGGGCACAGTAAGAGAAATTCAAACTTGACTCAAGGTGTAGTGCAAGAACAAATAAACCAGAAAATAATTGAGATTGATCCACAACCAGACAAAGAGTTGAAGCTTTCTCCTCAGGAGGCAGATTGTAACTTAAGTGTAAGACTGCTGGGCACAGATAGTGAGGATTTCATTGCACAATATGACAAAATTATTAAGGAACTGGATCCAAACAGTGCAAGCTTGGAGGAGCAGCAATTGGATATTCCTGACCCTGTCTCTCCTGCCGAAGAGGAGGAGGACTTTGAGAATTTCTCAGCAGACACCCCTTCCGCAGAGAGTGTGTCATCTCCCTTTGGACCAAAGGAGGATGTCTCTCCTAAGCACGCTGCAAGGAGCCAGAGTGCTCCATTTACAGGTGGAATGTCCTGTTAATGACATACATAACAAATAGAGGAAGGCATGTTGATTAAAGGTGTCCAAATGAGATCGCACTGGGCAGCACACAGCACAAGCACAGAACAAGGAACAATCCTGTCACTAAAGAGAGTATAGCCCAAATAGCTAATACTGGCCCAAGAAGATTGAGAGGTCCAACATGAAAGCAGAGCAGAGCAAGCAGTGTGGTAACAGCAAATGGTGGTGCTCAGGAGTCTTTCGGGTTGCTTCTTTTTTTTGTGTAATCGTTTAAAATCTTGAGCAGGGGCTATGTTGTTTGTATGTGAGCACTCCCTCATGCTAGAGGAAGCTTTTGCAGTTGAAATGGAATTAGAATTACTATTCTAATGTACAGAGGTCAGGTAAATAATCTGTTTCTCTGGTGGCTTTCATCTTTGATGCTGTGGATGTGGCATCACGTGCCTTTTTCCCTCTCTGCTATTTCCCGTTTTAGCACAAGGTGGCAGCACTTGTGCCAGCTCTGCACGGGCCTGTCTCCATGCTCTGCCCTCGAACCCTGTTCCTCCAGTGGCAGGTCAGCCCTCGCTCTTGGGATATTTTTCCATCTTGTGCCAGGCAGCATTTTAAGCTTGGTCTCCGCAGACTGTCCAAGCCATTCAGGAATGACAGTGATGCCGCACATTAGAGTGGGCTTGTGATCTGTATTAGTGCATCTCCTTGTGCAAGGGTCTTCTGGTCTTTAATTGGGTTTCATAGATACCACAGACATGCAAAGAATAAAAAATGATAATGTATCTAGGTTTCCTCATCCAAAACAAAACCTCTATAAGATGACTTCTTGTGCATTTGAAAGGAGGAGGAAAAAACATTTGTGTCCTTTGAAATGAAGCCCTTTCTGGTCAGCTGTGGCCAGCATGTCTGGCACTGTTTCTTAATTGCAAAATTCAGCCTGGTTTTCAATCAATTTGCTATTTTTGCTGTGGTGACAATTTCCTGTAGTACCAGAAGCTAATCACATTCAAACCTTTCTGTTTCCCATTATCTGTTGTCAAGTGCAGCTCAAAAATGTTGTTCCCGACTCTCATTCTTCATCTAATCCCTCCCTCTGTTCCTTTCCAAAACATCCAAACCAAAGCCACGCAAAAAACTTCACCCACAAAGCCCCACAACCAAGCAGAACAAACCAGTAAAAACAAACATGGAAAGCCTTGCAGTTTGCTCCCCATCCACTTGTTTTACTCTTATACTCTTTACCTTGCCTTAAAGAAGAACTTAGTGATTTTAAGTAAGGAGGTGCTCATAACAGTACCTCAGAAATGTTGAGATTGCAGTGTCTTTCAAATACAATAATATATTTAATTTGGAATACTATATTTGTATGTGTGTAATAAGGATTTTTGGTTGCTTTCACTGTTTCGGGATGCTGTCACAGGATCGTGGGGCTTCTCTGCAGAATCAAATATCAGACAGAGGCTCCCAATAAGTGTGCAAAGATGCTCTCTTCAGGTCTGTGGATCTATGAAGAAAATGTCCTGTGCCTGTCTATGTGCCATTTTCCCCTGAGCAAGGAAGAATGGAACAGGAGAGCTTGACTTCATGGCCACATAAAGATGCAGTGTCAGGAAAAGCATTATTTTTTTGACTTCTCATCAGTTTACCCTGTTTCTTTCAAGGCCTGCAAACTCTGATTCTTGTCACAGTCATTTCATGGGGAAAAAGTCTGCCACTGAGAAATTTTTAGATGTATTGGTATCCTTTGTTTCAGTGGCATGCTGCACTTGTTACAAGTATTTAGCTTCAGCTTTACCTGCTTAGCTTCGAAGTCTGATGTAGAGGAGAGAAACAGTAATGTTTCTCAGCTCTTTCCCGTGCCATCTCTTTTGATACAGTAGTGTTCCCACTGCACTGTGGTCCTCAGGAGCTTTGTGAAAATGCCTACATGAACATGAGAGGGGAAGCAGTAGGTTATGTTGGAACAGGAGAAACTGTCTCAACAAAATGTCTTGGGGTTGCTCCACTGGGTATCCAGGCAGGTGGGATTCCTGTAGGATGTGATGTTAACCTTCACTCTGTTGGCCATCGTGGTGGTTGAAAGATAGTAGCCACATAAAGCCTTGTCAGCACTGGCCCTCCTTCCTTTCCTGTTGTAAGCAGAGCTGTGTGTCATCATGATAGATGAATCTTGAGGGAGTGCTTGCTTTGTACTCATGCTTGCTATAAAACATGATAGGCTTCAGCCTTTAGTGAAGCTCTGTTAGTGAAGTAGCAATATACGCACTTCTGATTTGCTCCTTACTGTTGTTTGCCCAGAATTTCTTTAGCCTCTGCCATAGTTCACAGCAGGCATATTAAGCTGGGCTAAATTATGCCCAAGTAGCTCAAACATCAGCTATTTGTTAGATGAGGGGTGCTGGGATGGGATCGGATTATAGCCACCTGCTTGACCCTGGAAATGCCCATGGCATGCATCTTGTGCCAGGGACAAGGTTGGCGTATTCAAAGCTAGCAGTGCTGCATCAGCATCACCCAGGGATTCTTCTGCATGGTTTCCCTAGCTTTTACACAGCCACAATAGCGTGGTGGGACTGGGTGGGGGACAAGGAATGTTTCTAAGTCTTTATTTGTGTTTAGGTCACTTGTACAGACTGCCTCAAGCATCTCACCAGCTGTATTGTCTAATGATTGGTTAAAGTCATCCTCAGTCTTGCAAACATTTCTTAAGCTTGAGCACTAGAGGTTTATGTACTTCCATGGTAAATGCTTTTGTACTTTAGCAGTTATACTGCAGCAGGAATTCACAAGCTAAAGCTATTATTTATTGGTGACATTTATATGATAAAGCCTACGTCTACCAATAATTTTGTTTATAAATCTATTTTAATGTCTTCTCTGCTTTGTGTGACTCTTTGCAGTGCTGAAGATGCCATTTCTTGTGATGTGAACTATCACAGATCTTGATTTTTATGTTTAGAATAGAATGTTTATATTTCCTTTAGAATACAGCCTTTTTTGTAAGAAAGCTAGCTGTAATTTCCTCTGCCCAGTCATAGAAGTAAGGCACAACAAGAGTAACAAGGGCAGATTCTGTTTGCATTGAAACTAGTGATACCATTCCAATTAAATTCAGGGGGAATAGAACAGTAGACCATAAGGTACTGGGCTAAATCCTTACTGGCACATGTAAAGAGAATAGTTATGCATGTTAAATGTGCCATTAATGTGAACTGATTGGCTAGCTAGCAAAAGTGCTTCTAATCACAAAGCTTTTAACACCTCTGTTAAGTCTGTTTTGTCTGTTCAGATAGTTTGGTTTTTCTCCCTACTGGCTCTAATTAGCATGTGGGAGGTCTAATTTTGCTGGTTATGATGATCAGAATTTCTTTCAAATGCCTGTTTCCTGGAGCTTAGGATGTTTCTTCTGTGAAACCAAAAGCATTAATTCATTCTTGTTCTTCTCTTGCAGGACCGTTCATCAGCGTAGTGTTGTCAAAGCTGGAGAACATGCTGGAGAATTCCTTGCATGTCAACTTACTGCTTATTGGGATTATTACTCAGCTGGCAAGTTACCCACAGCCTCTTCTTCGCTCCTTTCTGCTCAACACCAACATGGTGTTCCAGCCTAGTGTGCGGTCACTTTATCAGGTATTTGACCACAACTGTTTTCTGTACCTATTGGAATGATATTTTTGGTGTCTCGTTAAACCTTATGTTAGTTCTTTCCAGTTCCACCTGTTGCTTTTCCACCTGAGAGCCTCTCATCTCGTTTCAATGCTTTAATTACATTTGTAACGAAACTGGAAAGGAACTGGAAATTCTGTATGACCTTAAGTGTTGTCATAACTCTATTTTAATGCAGCTAGAGAAAGCCTGAGTGTTTGGTCTGTGGCTGCATGGGGAGCGAGGCAGGAAGCAGTAATTGTTATCGTTGTTTCGGCAGGTGCTGGCATCTGTGAAAAATAAAATTGAACATTTTGCTTCTGTTGAAAAAGACTTCCCAGGTCTTCTCCTGGAGGCCCAGCAGTACTTGCTTTTTCGTGTGGACACGTCTGATGCTGCAGAGGAATTGCTAACCAAAGGTAAATGTTAACCACACTCAGAGGGGTGCTGGGTGGAATGACTCACCAGTTACCTCTCTCCTTTTCTGCAGAATGATTAAATGTAGGTGTGGTGTGGTGTGAATATCATCAGCCAGATGCATCCTTCTGATTTTAAACTGATGATGCCCAGTAGGCTACAGTATATGGATCTATTTGGATATTCTTTGCTCTTTAGAAACTTTTATTTGCTACCTGCTAAACAGAAAATGTCTTTTTAAGGGAGTAACAAAATCAGCTCTTGGCTCACTGTCAGTTTGGCCATAAACAAACTTGCTTTCAAGGCATGAGGTGAGGTGGCGTATGTGTATGATTTCATTTTATTTTTAGCCTGACCTTCAGTTAGTCATTGGTTCCTTTCTGATAAATGTTTGAGAGGACAGAAGTCCAGAGTGAACTGGTTTCTGCAACAACTAAACAAGGCTTCATGTCATGGTTTGGGCTACTACTGAAGGAGGTAATATTAGCCAGAGAACTTCTAATACGCTTTTTTGAATGAAACCCAAAGCAAAACAACAACAACAACAAAAGAAGGATGTGTGTGTGTGTGTGTGAAAGCTAGAACACTTCAGAGCAGTGGGGAGCTTAAAGAGGTGTTGTTCCAACAAGCTTTTCAGAGGACTTCTGTAACATCTGCTGTTTCTGAAGCAAAGTGCATGCCATACCTGTCTAAGAGTGTTACTGGTATTTATACTGCCATGGGGGAAGGTAGTCAAAATAGGCAAAATGAAGATTCTTAAGTTCTAACTAAGAACTTTCCAGATGCAGCCAGGCAACTAATAAGAGTTGGGGCCCAGCCATGAGGATGTGCTTTTTCTCAGCTTGCTGTTGAGCAGAAAGTGCTGGGCACAGGTCTCCCTTAAAAGCCAACTTCCTACGTGATGGGAATGCATAAAATTTGGTGAGAGCAGTGACTGCAGTGATTAAGAGCTGACTCAGCCACAGGGTTCAAGAGAGGCTGCACTACGGATGTGTGCTTGCTCATCATTAGGAATCATTAATAATCGCCCTGTGAAGATGTTGATACTTTTCTTGGGTTTCCAGAGGTGTGGGAAGCAGAACTTTTATTGTGCCATTTTAGTTGTGTTTTCATTTTCAAGGCTCTGAATAATAATATACCTAGTCAGCAGGGTCTGTGTTTCTAAGGCTTGCAGTACATCAAGTCTGTAAAATTATGATCTTGCTAAGGCTGTTTCTCAAAGAATTAGACTGTGGAAGGTGCATGCCATAAAGGAGCTGTTCATTGCAAACATCAGTAGCATTTTAGGCTCTACATTCTTGTGCCATAGATTAGAAAGCCCTACAATTAGATGATACCATAGGTAGCATGTGGGGATGAGATTAGGAGGCAGCATTTAAAGTCCTTTTTTTCAGATGCTGGCAGTAAGAACTTTTATATAATGCATTCCCAATGGCATTTATTTATACTTCCTATTTTACATCAGTTTTCTTCCATGGACTTCAGAATTTGCCAGGTTGACTCATGCTGGTCATTATTTAGGAATTCAAAATAAGACTGCTTAGTCATCCTGTTGGTACATTTTCTTCTGTGTTGTGACAACTCCTGCACAGAGATGGAGAATAAATAAATGTCTGGATAACTGCAGACTTGGTTCCCCACAAGACTGGTGATGTGAGTCATTAAACTGTAACCCTAGGGGCAAGATGGCTCAGTAGTCCATCAACCCACTGCAGTTCATTATATTCATTAAGAAGTTCAAGGTAGGAACAGCTACAATAATGCTAACTGAAAGAGAAATAAACGAGCAATTCCCAATTATTCACATTAGCGTGAATGCCACCTTTGAGTATTGTGCAAACTAGCTGTCCTCTGGGTTATTCCCCCTAACCCCCCAAATGGAAGTGGTGAATAACCCCAAAGTTTTAAGTACAGGCCTGAGCATAACTAGCCTCCTACAGAATTCACATCTGAAAAAAGGAACTCAGATTTACTGGGGGACACAAATGTAAGCCACAGATATTTCAGAGCATTTCCTTTCTCTTGACAGTGATGGTCTCTGAAGGTGTTTGAGCAGGAAAGGATAATTTGTTATTTTCTGCTCACAGTAGTATGTGGCTTCCTTACGCAATAGTTTGGGTTCTGGTTAGGTATGCAGAGCTGCTGTGATATAGATCCACATGAAATGCTGCCCCTCTTTCATGTTGGTAGGTGACAGTATCTCCAAAGTACTCAGTTTCTCATAGAATCATAGAATAGTTAGGGTTGGAAAGGACCTTAAGATCATCTAGTTCCAACCCCCCTGCCATGGGCAGGG
>JAOEHY010013778.1:0-25505 GCA_025447955.1 Psilopsiagon aurifrons | reverse complement strand
GTGTGTGTGTGTGTGTGTGTGTGTGTGTGTGTGTGTGTGTGTGTGTGTGTGTGTGTGTGTGTGTGTGTGTGTGTGCGCGCGTGTGTGTGTGTGCGCGTGTGTGTGTGTGCGCGTGTGTGTGTGTGCGTGTCTGTCTGTCTGTCTGTGTCTATGTGTCTCTGTTTATGTGTGTCTCTGTGTGTGACCAGGCATGGGCCAGGCTCTGCCCCAGTGCGCCATCGGCCTCCCCTGTCCCCCAGTGGGGCTCCCGGAGCTGTGGGTCACGGTGAACACCAGCTTCAGCCCCCCTGCTATCTGCCCTGGCCTTGAAGGGGCACAGGTTCCTCAGGCAGGTTTCACACCCACGTTTGTCTCCTTTGGGACACTGAGGTGAGCTGGAGGCTCCGCCAGCCTTTACTCAGAGCGTAAGAAATGGGCTTCATCAGGAGCACTGACGAGAGCAACCGGGATTAGTCACGGTGCGGTTCAGAAAGCCAGAGGCCACAAATATCCCTGTGATTCATGCAGGAGTTTGCCGCATGGTTTTACATGTTTAGGCGTTCTGGCTTCTTCCGAAGAGAACCGGCACAAAACAACCAGCTTTTGACAAGACGCGCGGCCCTAATGCCGTGTAAAGGCAGAGCAAACGTTTCCTGCTCCATCCCTGCCGTGCACAAGTCCAGCGCAATCCTCCCCCGTGCCATATGGGGTGGGACAGAGTGTGAAAACAACAGTGTTACAAAACAAGCCACAGCTATATTTGGTAACAGGAGTTTGCTCCGATGAAAGACAACACCTTGCAGGAGGCTACAATATTCTGCCAACAACTGCAGAAGCAATGGGGATGCTGTATGTAATCTCTCTCTTTCACAGAGAACCACAAGGTGCATCTCTTCCTCGGATGAAGCCCACACTGAATCTCTGCCTGGTTTGGGCTGTATGAATTTTAGGGTGCTCCATTATTACTTTCACTTTGTTTGAATTTGTTTCAAACCCCATTGTTTTGCTCAGTGTCAGTCAGCATTAATGAGAGGGCCTGGATTGTGCAAGATGCCGAAAGGCACGTCTGGGTCATGCAGATGAACCGTTCTTTTGATTTAACCTCCCTGTATTTAGGTAAACAAATGCTACACATTTGTTCCCTACTAAAACAGACACGCAAGCCCATTTTCATCTTTTTGCCTGTTTTCATCTTTTGATTAAGCAGTAAATGGGTAAGAGAATATATTTGTAATTTGTTCCACCTCTTTTCTACCTCCTATAATCTTAAATTTTGAATTAACTGAGTTTGGATCCACCATGCTGCATCCTGGCTTGTTCACTGAGGTGCTGGCATGGCCACAGTGAGCGAAGAACAGGACCAAGTTCCAGTGCACTGCTGCCAGTGGTGGCTGGTCAGCTCCTGGGGAGGTAACGACTTGGGCAGCTCAGAGACTCTTGGCTTGGAGCAGTCTATTTCTGCTCTTCACAAAGAAATTAACGGAAGACAAACCAAATTGCTTTCTTAACCCATATAAATTTCTAGCATCTGCAGCTTGATGTAGTTCCATAGTTCAACATTATGCCGTGTGAAAATCCCATCTGTGTGCTCTGAGCCTTCTGTCTGGTATTTCCATTTGATGTCCCTTCACTTTCGTGTTAATTAAACATGAATTACCATTTTCTCTAGCTGTCTCCACACCACTCCCTGGTTCATAGATTTCTATCACAGTATTCTTGCAGTACTACCTCATTCACCTCTCTTCCAGGCTGACAAGTCTAATGTTTCCCAGGGGCAGTTTCTGAGCACCTCCAATGAATTTAAGTTGAAGCTTCTATCTCTGTACCTCAGACCATACATTCTTGCTCCAACATGGATTTCAAGTGCTCCAGGTTCTGCACTCCTGCTGAGTGCAACTCTTCCCTCACCTCCTCCTTCATGCCCTCCTTTACTGTAGACCCCACCAGCCATGGGATGTTCTCATCAACCTTTTGTGGCCTTGTATGCCATGGCAAGAGCTCATTAGGGAATTCTGGTGCCTTTGGGGTTCATCTGCTCATGTTCCCAAGCTGAGCACCACTGAATGACATTCAGGTTCAGAGGCATTGTCAGAAGTACTCAACAAAATGCTTGCTTTGCTTCAGGATTGTGAACATCTAAGTCAAATTAACAATTTCAGCAAAGTTGGAAACAAATATTGGTTATTTGCAATCTGAGGAAAAATAGAACCTGTCAGGTTATAGTTAAAATAATGGCTACTAAAATCAAACTTATGACTGACAGGGTATCCAAGAGAAGAGTCAAATCTACCTTGTTCTGTGGAGGTTTTAGACACAGCTCCATGGGAAACCTTTCCTATAGCCACAGGCATGCAAATGCCTGAGTTAGGCAGGACAACTGATATAGCAGTTTTTACTTGTCATAGTTGCATTCAAACTTGCTCTTTGACTGCTTTCAAACATTGTTTTGAAAACAAAACAGAAACAGGTTTACTTGGTCTCTGTAAATAAAGCCATGGTCAACTAGCAATACCCTGAGGGGAAGTGGAATACTTCAAGGGCTTCAAAACAGGTAGCTAAGAAAAGCAAGCCTGCTGTCAGGAAGCTTCCATTTACTGCAAGATGTCTGAAACGCCTTTGCAAACATTTTAGGAGTTCACAAACAGAAATTCACACTACCTTTAGATCACAGTGTGTCACACTGTCTTTAAACCCATGGCTGACTAAAAGGATTCATGTTGCAACTGTGTTGTATCTTTCCAGTAAGAAGAACCCAGCAATAATATCTATGGAATGTGATCTGTATAAAGAACTCCCCAGGCAACACAACTGTTTGGTACCAGTGCTGATCCTCATCCTTATCCCAGAGGCCAAAGAAAAGGAGAAGAAGGGTATGTTGAGGAGAGATTAAAGACAAGCTGTAAGGTCTCTGGTTCTCAACCACTATTCAGGGCAAGCTTGGAAATAGTCAACAGCTTCTCACCTCATTCCTGGTATCAGCAAAGGGATTGCATAATCTTAACACTTCTAATCTAAGTAGTAAATCAATATTTGGAGCCTTGTGGGTTGTTTGTTTATATTAGGAGCAGTGACTGCTGAATTCAGCTATTTCTTTGATGCAATCCTATTTCTTCACAGAGTGGATAGTTAGAATCAAAAGAACAGAAAACAAATTTTGGCCATAAACTTGTCCATTCTGTAGCAAGCACTCTCCAAAACCAGTTTTGCCCAGGCTGGGAAAGATTTCAAGTGTTCCTATTTTGTTTTTTAATTGTATTTCTGCTACTTCTCAATTGAACTTACAGCACATCATAACAAAAAAGCTGAAGCACCTTCCACCTCCTCATTCCTTAACATCAGGAGCAATGCACTTTTGTGATCTTTTTAAAGCAACTCTCATTGTTTTAAAAGGAAACACAACAAACCCAACCTAACAGTCAGACATACGCATTTGGTGACACAAAGGATATTGATCTCTCCAAAGAAGTGCATTTCAAGGAGGAATTTCAAGTGAGGGGTGGCTGTTGAATAAAGGGCAAGGTTTTAAGGGAAGGGGCCTACTTCCAGATATATGAATTGGTAGGTTCTTTGATGCTTTCTCTTCAAGCTTATTCCATTCCCTTCTTACTCTTCTACATGAAATCACCTTGGAAAAGTAACTGCAAACCTGTTTATAACCTGTATTTTACATAAAGGATAAAAAAGTCTTTTCTCACATCTAGCATCTACAGCAAAGCAACACACTGGGCCTTCGGGGGAAGATGCAGGGAGAAAGCAGAGGCAAAGTTTGATAGGCCTTCTGAACAAACACCTTTCATGAAGTTTGTTACCCTAATCTACACAAACATGACTTCTCATTCTGAGTTGTCGTGTAGAAAAATGCACAGCAGCTTATGAGCACTGAACAGAGACTCGCATCATGTAATTGAATCTTTGTTTCAAGCTGTGTTCCACACATGAAAGAGAAACATGTACCTGCTTGCAGGCCTAACACTTGTGTTCTGTAAAAACGTCACACTCATTGCCTGCTCAGATCTGTGCAGTCCAGAGCTCTGAAACAATTTGGGAAATCATTAGAGCGAAGACTAAAATGCAGTGAGGACCTTGACCTCAATAGTCTTTTCCATTTACATATGCCATGGCTGAGGTTTGTCCTGACAGGAGTAGCAAGGCCAACTTCCTGGTGGTCATTTTTTCTGCAATTAATTCCCTTTTATTTAGAACCCAGACAGTAAAAACTACAATAAATAACTTGTTTGTGTTAACTTTGTTCCAGTTTGTTATCTCAGATCAATCTTTATGAAGCTACGATTAGAAAAATAACACATGTATGTCTGTGGGCTGGAGTCCATTCCTGAGGGATATGGAACAGGCAAGTACATACAACATCCTCTGTTGTGCTCCTGTACACATTGTGCTCCCAGGCAGCAGCTGCATGTGCATGTATTCCTCTTTTTTGGTAATGTGAGAAGTAATGTTGGTAAGATTTGAATGCCTCAATAGTCATTCCTGTAAGTTTTGGGGGCAGATATTCATCAGGGGATTTGCATGAAGGACAGACACAATCTTGGTCCAAAACATGTTCTGGAGCATGAAGGAATACTTACTCATGTTAGAGTAACTGGCTTCCCATGGAACAATTTAACTATTGCACAAAGATTAACTGGTGTGTTTCCTTGTTTACTGATGTTTCATTCCTTCAAGCAAAAAGCATAAATCAACTCATAGTTCTTAGCACTGATAGACCGTGGGCTCTTTCCTGTACTTATTCATGTAAAATCACATCTAAGAGAAATTTCTGATAATTATTTGCTGATAAATTGGCAATCTATTTCTGCACGTCTTAGAAAGTCTTACTATTTTGAACTCCCTCATGGGATTTCTTTAAATAAGCTGTTAAGTGACCCTTAGAACATCTATGTTTATATACCTCTGTAAGTATCAGTACAAACTGATCCTAGTTTTATCAAATACACTCTCTTTTTGTTTCAGAGACCATTGGGCACAGAAGGCAAAATTATGGAGCCTCAACGCAGAACTCCAGCCCAAGGACAGAAGTATTATATATGCCTTAAAGTGAGTAGGTAGCCTTCCAGTCTTAAAACATTCCGCATTACAGCAAGCTACCAGTCTGCCCTGACATGCTCCAGCAGCTCTGCTTCAGCTTGCTCCTGAACTTGTAAGGGAATCCTTGCAAGACAGTTTTGCAGCTTCCATCCTTCCTGACCTGATTTACAAAATGGAGCACCAATAAGAATCTTATTTACCCCACTTGTCAGAATGTCAGGATTTTGCTGGAATTATCAGTATATTACTTTAATTCTGTCTTTGCAGCAAAAGTTTCAGTCGTGTCTTGTCTTTTCTAAGCACAACCTCTTTCTTCAGAGGCTAACTGATCGCTGGATTGTTTCCCATCAGCCCAACGGAATCGGTTCCATAGCACTGTGGCCTATTGAAAAAAGAGCACAAATTCCAGGAGAAGAACATTTTAAAATGTTATTTATGGACAGTTTGCAGTAGTGGTACAGACCCCCTCAGCAATTTCACCTGTTACACTGAACAGTGTAACAAATGTGTGGGTTTTTCTTTCTTGGTCACCTCTTTCAGACCCTTTAGAAGTCACCCACAAAACATTCCCCACATACATTTTTATTTTTCCCATCTACATATGTCTATACAGGCTCTTGCTGACATGGACAAAGATACCAGAGCAAGAATTTCCTGCATTCTCAGTAGCGCTTTTCAGCCAACACATCAACATCCCCTTTGCACAGTAACTTCACTGTCAACATCTTTGGGTCTAATTTCATCTGTTTCCATTCATAACCATTTGTGATGCAAAAAATGTCGATCCATGAAAAAAAGGGAATTGACATGCAAAGATGAGAAGTGTCTTTCAGGAAGCTATTTGAATGCTTACCTCAAAAAGTACTTCCCTTGAGATCAAGGATTTGACTCAGCACCCAGATGTGTAAAGTAAAAGCACTTTTAATGAAGAGACCAGGTGAGTTTCAATCTTTACCACTGTGGTAAAGTTAACAAAACTGTGACAGTTTTAAATGCTCACACTTGCAACACTGACTTCCCTTTTGCTGCTGAAACAGAAGAGAATTCACTTACACAATTAGTTGGTCCTATCAGTAGCTGCTACCTACTTGTACAAGTTGTTCCTTGGGTTTTCTGTTAACATCATATGTGCAAGAATTATTAACAGAACATGCTTCATTTACACAATATTTCTGTGACTCTGCTTTCATTTCTGCCAGTAGTTCTATTACAAGTCAATTCCTGTCATTGATAACTTATTCTCATGACACTGAATATGCAAATTGTTGGCAAAAATAAATGTTACTGTTGTAGTAGTTACAGGAGAAGTAACTGCTTATGAATGAAACCTAGTTCTGACTATTTGCAGACACTGGTGTTGGGGTGGGCAATGGTTGCACTCTGAGGTGTTCTCTGCCCCTGCTGGTCTAGTCCTGAGGATTTAAACCTGCCCGAAAGCAGACACCACCACACTGTCAGTGATGATACCTGGCTCCAAGGCCAGTTCAGGTATCAGTGTTACACACAGCTGACAAACACCAGTCACAGTTTCCTCTTGTTCAGCTGAATAGTATCACTTACAGACCTATTTTCTTACTGGACAATGATAGGTAAGAAAGATGATGCTGGGGAGTTTCGGTTTTAGCCTGTGCTGCCTAGATAATTTAACTTCTTCATTAATATACAATAGAAGCATCTTCAGATAACAGCCTTGTAGCAGCTAAGAAAATTAGAAGGTAGTGTAAAAATAGGCAGAGTAACAAAAGGTGCATTATATTCACCAAACAGCCTGAGCAATTCCATCTCTTACCAAGCTTTAGAATATTATTTTCATGACTTCCTCCAACTATACCACTGGGCCTAACAAGAGGTGTTTCTCTTCACAAACTTTGCCTTGCTTATCTCCTGATTAGCAATACTACAAACAGCACTACAGCTTTTTGTCTTTAAGCATTATTGATCAAAAGTTTTGGATTGCCAAAATCTACCTCCTGTATCTTACTTCCAATATTCTGACCCTACTGGCTTCTCCGGTACTACACGGGGCACAAGGCTGGCCTGCACACTCTAGAAAGTGTTACCACAAACATAAGGGAGTTCAGGAGAAATGGTAGAGGATTTGTGATGAACAGGAAGCTTAAAGACTTTTAAACTACTACACAGGATTTAACTTTAGACACATTAATTATTTTTCTATGGTGTAACTTAATGGCAATTCCTCTTAATACTGGATTAAAAAGTTTAAAATAAGCAAGCCATATTCCCCCACCACAGAAGCTTTACAGCAATAATACCAATTAAGCCAAATAATCTCCTCAGTCTGTAGCTCTAAGACATTCCCCTGGGTGTTAGTTGATACTTTAGCCAAATATTAAAATGTGCAATTCAGGCAAATGAACAAATCAATAGTTTCAGCAGCGTGAGATTAAAATACCTGCCATTAACTCAAAGTAATCATAAATAAATGCTGTCAAATTTTCATCTCACGATCAGCATATTCCCAGAAGGATTTCTGCTTTTTTTCCCCATGGGCTAGGTGAGGAAATTGAACAGGATGTGCAATATGCAATGAAAACATCAAGGTTTTTAGGCCTGTCTGGAGGCAGAATGGGTGTGATGCTGGAGCTGGTGAGTGACTTGCTGAGAAATCTCGTTCAAGGTATTTCAAAGCAAAGTACCCCATTTACAAAGAACCTGTGAACCTTCACCCTTTCCCTAACACCCACCCCTTTAACAATCAGAGGAGAGAGGAGAGGGAAGAAGCACCTGGGAATTACATTTTAGATTCTGATTGAGAATTCCAAAATCCTCTGTTCTAGAGGCTTTAGAGCACCGCGCTCTATTCCTCACAGTGTAGCCAAAATAGTTCAGATTACACAGGCCATTCAACATCCAAAAATCCATCATGGAAGTCTCCTGCTTCTCCTAATAGGCAGGCACAGCTAGGTTTCTGTGTAGCAGAACACAACAGGATTATCAAGAATGAGATTTGCTGTTTATTTTGACATTCGACTGACACTAGTATCTATGCAGCAAGCTCTAGCCCCAGTTACTGCTAGTGAGCTGTCCTGCTTCCATTACTGTTTTCTCCAAATGATCTTCCCCCAAACCACTCTGCCTTTGTTGTATGGCAGTGACCAATGGCACGGATAATTTCCGTTGCATTGCTAAACATCTGCTGCTTCAAAAGAAGGAAAGGGGATCTGTTTAATAGCAGGAACCAGGACTGGAAGCTTGGCTGTTCTCTAAAGGTGCAGACCAGGCTAAGCCCAAGCAGGCCGTGTGCTGCCACCTGCTGAGCCTCCTTCCCTCTTCGTTGGAGAAAGTTTTCCATCTCATGTTTTCAGCGGCCTGGCCACTCACTTTGGCTATACACCCACCCTACAATTTCTGCTTACCCCCTTCTCTCTGTTTTTAGTAAAGAAGGCTTTAAGTAAACTATTTGGGTACCTCTTTTCACCATAAGTCAGTGTTTCTAAATGGAAAAAATCTGTTCTGAGTCCCATACGGTCTGCTGGTAAAAGACCTGTGCTGAGGCCCACAGCCATGACCCCCTGTCCAGGCAGGAAAAGATTGCGTCAAGGGTGGTGAGACTGTGGAAAACCTCTTCCCAGCAATCAGCCAGAGGGAAAACAAAAAGCAGCTACCTCTGAAGCATGATGCAAACCACCAGCCAAGCTGTTAAAATGCTCTCATGTACATAAGCCTGGTAAATTTAGAGAGCTCTGTGGTAAATATATCCAAGACTTATGAAAGAGACTAAAAGTGGCTGAGCTATCTGGAAATCACAGGCCTGGAAAAAACCTTTGCCTCCTCTGCTCTGTGACTGAAATCTGTCAGTCAGCATCCACTGCTACATTAGTAATAAAGGAGCCATCGACTACAGGATTCGTCTGAATCCTGAGATAAGAACATGAACAGAGATTAAATCTGCATAAGATACATATTTTATTTTCTTCGATCACTTTGCATTACATTGGCTTAAGCAAAAAACGCCAAACCAAACCAAACCCAACCCTCATATATCAACTCATTACAAAAAATATATTTCAGGAAAACTGAAGTTATTTATCACTACAATTCAATCTGGTGACTGCTGCAGCTCAGAGTTGGTTCCTTCCCATCCAGGTCATTAGAGGGCTGTAAAGCCTATTTCCCTCTTTCAGCTCTAACAGGAGAGAACACAGTTCCTGCCTTTTTTTGACACCTTTTCCATACATTCTATGTTTCATTGATGTATGAGGTATTCAACCTAGGTACCTGCCAAACCCTCAGTGACCAAAAGCAGTGTCATCACACCTCGTGCAGACACAGGCATGTAGTCTTGGTATCTAAAGTAGAACTCCCATACAGAAGAGTATCATGTATCATGCAGGTGTGTCATGTATCATTACAACAGAACTAGTCCAATTCTTACTATTTCTTTTCCTATGCGTATAAAAGTAGTGATAACATCCCCAAGAGACAAAGCAACACAAATTGCTTTGCTACTAAGAAAGGTATTCATTAATAGAGCATTAGAGTGAGAACTTGGGAGGTGAATAACCACTAGAGGGCTCGTTATTCCATGCAGTGGCTTTAACAAAATGGTTAACCAAACCTTCCAGTAACAAAGAACTTAAACGTGACCTCTGTCCTGCGTGAGGCTCTCACACTTTATGAAATGCATGAACTTGCACAAAATCCATGAGAGTATACCCATTTTCCCTCAATAACTTCTTAAAATAAACTCTAGAGATATGTCTCTCCATGGGCTGCAGGTAATCCCGCTCCCAATACCTGGAGCATCTCCTCGCCCCCTGCAGTTCACACCTTCCTGTGTGTCTTGGCGTCTGTATTGTTCTGTATTGTTGCTTTTACATATTCTCACTCCTCTATTCTGAATGCTGCTTTTATGCAGACATTTTTTTTCCCCTTCTTAAATACATTATCCCAGAGGTGCTACCACTGTCTCTGATGGGCTTAGCCATGGCCAGTGGTGCATTTCTCTTGGCTCTGTCAGACCTGGGGGAAGCTTTTGTCAGCTTCTCACAGAAGCCACCCCTGTAGCACTCCTGCTACCAAAACCTCTCCATGCAAACCCAATACAAGGGCATAAGAGCAGCCTTTGGTATTTTACAGCACCTATTTTTATGTAATATATTCAGCAGAAATGTTGAAATGAGTGACTGATACCTATGTAAGCTAATAAATGACAGGAAGGTCTAACAGAGCCCATGGATGGCTCAGAAAGCTTTGCTAAATATGTACAGTGCCTGATGTATCCCTGTAAAAGCTGAGGTATTGAACGCCTCCTTCCCTGAGCATCACAAGACATAAAAATACACAGTGACAACACAACGTGATGTAATTGACCTGATCACATACTATTCCACGATAGAATAGAGTAGTACAAATTTCATACAACTTAATTAACCAGAGATTACGTCATGTAAGAGTTCTCCTTCCTGCCTTTTGCTTTGTTTCTGGGGCCAGAATTACATTTGGTTTACACTATGCAAAAAATAGCAATTCCCTGATTTTGAATACCCAACATCACTGTGGTATTAATAATAAAGGCAAATTCCACACAGAAGTTTAGGGAAAACACCAGTGTTCAGAACCTCTCAGGCTGAGATTTGTAAGTAAAGACAATGCCTTATAATAAAAAGTTAGATTTCAGTTTTTAAAACTGAACTGAGCCTTAACTAAACAGGGGTTTTGGTAAGTCTCCATGGATGTCAGTGTGCCCAATAAACTACAGCAAAATAGAACAAAACCAGGAAGCACAGATTCTTCTCCCTGCATATCTCTGTAGATTTATAGAATCACATACCTCCTACATACAGCAATCATAGCTAAAATTACCCTAACAGACATCAACCAGGCTAACAATTCTTGTAAAACTAATAATGGCAAAGTCATCAGTGATTTCATTCATTGACTTCACTGATTTTTCTGAGGCATCAGCATGAGAAGTATTTTACAGTCTAGCTATAGATATTTCAGAGATCACTTCCCACTTGGATGTGGTTTACTGAAAGACTAGCCAAGCATTGTTAGGAGATTTACTGAATCGTGGATGTAAGCATCTATAAATGTGCATTTTATTAATACAGTATTTTGGCTTGGAAGGCAACAGTGACAAACGTGCTGTTCAGGCTGAGCTTCCAAGAAAAAAAAGTTTTGGTGGTTCTTTGTGAAATGCCTTTCAGTAGACTTAGCAATATTATGGTCCTAATGCTGGACATGAAACAAAGCAAATGCCTTGAAAACTGAAAGAGGGCTAAACAATAGAGGATGCAAACACACAAGGGATTGAATGGCACTGAGCACTTTAAACTAATGTTTAGTTACCAATGTATGAAAAGAGCAGTTATCTTTCTGTTAATTCTCAAGATACTTCAAGTTTAAGAGCAACACATAAATAACATCTGGATGGCCACTTTCATTTTCTGAAGAACATATTTTAAGTGTTTTATAGCAGATCCTTTTTTCTCACACTAATCTCAACAAAAATACTTTTTCCCAAGCTCCAAATAACCTCAGAGAATGCCTTTACTCATCTAACATACGAGCCTACAAAGAAACACATCACCATTTCTCAGATACATCCTCAACCTGTGTTACAGTTACTGACAGTCCTGCTTGGCCTTTTAACTTCAACATGGGTTGAAGCTAATTAATTGATATGTAGATGAGCTGTTGACAATGATTTCTTTCTCTCTAAGAAAACCTCACACATTCATGATATTTATTTCTCCCTGTTTTTACATCCAACTGTTTTGTGTCTATTAATACTGCAGCTTCTTATGTAAGGGAAAAATAAGTCAAATACTGCAAACATGACAGAAATGTGATTCAGTAACAAGCTGGTTCACACAGTTGTCGCCTAACAAGATTCTGTTGGTTCTTTATATAATTATTTTTCAGTCCATCGGATTAAAACCCATGAGATGATTTTTAAGCTTCTAGCTTGAATGCTTCACATTGATGTTTACCTTTTTTTCCAGTATTGTCTTGCATATGTTCTAGCAAAATTATCTCCCAGGGAGAGATATGACAAATGCAACAGCTTTTCATCTTGCTCTCAAGAAAATTCCTTGAGAGGAAATCAGCAATTACACTACCATAGCCTTTCTTTAAATTAATAAAAAATACATATGAACATCTGACTAAACAGAAGGGAGTCAAAATAACTGATGGAAGAATCTCTGTGAAGGTAGACTTGTAGCAAGGAAAAAACAAACAAGCAAATGTAGTTTTCAAAATGAGAACTGGTGGTCATTCAACATGAAAAAGTATAGTATCTATCTTCTTTTTGGGGAAGAGACACGTTTATTCTAGGGATCAATGAGAATATAACTACTAGTTCTTGATTATTTCACTTGTTGATATCAGTAGGCAGGAAGAAAGACACCACCTTGCTGATTTGCTGAGAGGCATCTTCTTGTGCCTTAGGAGGGAGAGCACTGGTATTTGTTCTCCTGCTCATTTTGAGCATGTTACATTTATCAAAACTACCAGGGAAGGAAATATTGAGGATTAGATGTTTTTCCTAACCTAAACAATTTTGAAGACTACTTTTAATATTCTCCTGCCCTGACACTGAAGTACAATAAGATTGTTTAAAAATGGAGCTCAAACCTGATCAATTTCCCGTGTTCATGCTCAGTAAAACAAAACAAGTGATCAGCACTTAACCAAAGTCAGTCATGCTGAGAAGCTGGAATCACATATGTCCATGTGGCTGGTGTCAAGACATTCCCTAGGTAGAGATGTTGACTGTGGGTTAGATTCACCTTAAAGTTGGGCAAGTTTGAGTCATTACGTATTAGCCACAAGGGTGTGCTCACACCTACAACCCATGTAGATGCAGCTTTTGTGATAAGCTGAATTACCTCAGGCAGTCTTTGCTAATAATAGCACCAGCTGGAATTTGGGGTTACCTGTTGCAGTGGAATTCATCCAGTCATGTTCAAGAACAGCAAAAGGGCAAAGTTTCATGTTCTCTTCTCAAGTCTTCTTTAGTTATGCTCAATAGCATTTCTTAGCCACACTGTGGGAAGGCTGTTTCCTTTATATGTAAAAAGGTGAAATCCAATTAATCCATGAAGAAATGCCAGGGTTCTGAATGTACCAGTCCAGGCTTATGGCTCCAACTGTGGAAAGGCTTGGGTGAGAACTGGTCCAGAGCCATGGAGCTCCCAGGCAGATGCGCTGTGGGTAGGAGCCCCACACCAGGCTGCTCGGGTGGTTTGGTTAAGGCCTACTGGCACACTCAGGGCCCTGACATTTCTTCATGGATTAACATTATATTTCACTTTTTTATATATTTTATATTTCCAGAAGCCACAGACAGAAAAAGAATCTCATGTTAGATACAAGAACAAGCCTGAGGCTCTTGTGCAAGCATTTTATTTACAGGAATTTATTGCTTTTAGAGAACCATTTCTATTGACATAGGAGATGTATTTGTTTACAATGGATCTTACAGCCGAAATTACTTAGTGAAAGGATGAGAGGAAATTGTTAATGAACAGAGAAGAGCAATGGCTTTGTGTTCAGTCAATAACACTAAATTCTTATTCACAGATTACAGAGTGCTTTTCAAAGAAGAGGAAGAGACTGGAACAGAGAGAATGGAGGAACTATGCCTAAGCCACCCAGCAGATCAAGATCAGAGAACCAGATCTCTAGGATTTATAGTGGATCTCAACCTGAACATGAATTAACAATATTGTGCTGTTCCAAAGAAATATCAGTCGCACCAGGATGTCCAGTTTATCTCAACTATGCTCCTTCATTCTAATGAGTGGAAAAATACAGCAAAACAAGAAAACAGCAGGTCACCTCATCCATCACCATGACCCAAAACAGGATCAAATTGATCAGCAAAGTGCTCCAGGTTGCAGCTACCTCTGGAATTACAACTGTAATGTCAATCAGCTTCCTCATACAATCAACCACAGAGCCCCAGAAGAGCTTATGCTGGCACAATGTAGTGGGAGAGGAAAGGAGTAGTAAGGGGAAGAGGAAGGGCAGTGATGACTTACGCCAGGTGGCTTATCCCAGTATAATGTGTTCAATTATGATCCAACTTGATCTTACTGAACATATTCTTCATTTTTTTAAAAGACTATTTTAAAATTTAAATATGTCCTGCTCAGCTTTGTATCACCTGCAAAATTAATAAGTATGTCCTCTGTTCCATTATTTATATTGCTAATAACAAAAAGACCCAGACTAAAGACAAGCTATAGGAACGCAGCAATATATTCTTTCCTTTTGACAGTGAACTACTACTTGCTATCCAGTCAGTTCTGTATAGACCTTACAATACATTTATCCAGACCATATTTCTAACTTTCAAATGAAAACGTCATGAAAGTGTCAAAACCCTCATCAAACGGGCAGCAGGTTCTGTGTTATCCACAAGGCCTGTTCCTTACTGGAGGGTAAAATCAAGTTATCTGGTGTCATTTATTTTTGACAGATCCATGTTGACTGCTATCATTCCCTGGTTATCATTTGGTTGCTAATAATAGTTTGTGAGATTATTTGTCACAGGAGCTTTTCAGGGATATAAGTTAATTACACTGATCAAGCTGTATTTCTTTGTCTCCACCCTTATCAAGCTAACCTTACTATTATTTCTATTTTACTCATAATTGGGATAAATGAGCCCTTTGAATTATTTTCCTAAAGCATTGTTCCTTTTCTTAACTTTTTTCTTTAGACTTCCTTCTTAAGACATCTTAACTATTAATTGCTTAAGTCTTTAGCTTTCATGACGTCTGTTTTTGTTTAGCTGTTCTCTTTCTTTCCTCTTCCATGGACAGCAAGCTGTCATTTTGCAAATGTTCTTTTTTGTGGGCAAAACACTGCCCACTTTCACACTCTCAGCCAGTTTTCTTCACTGGCATCCTCTATTGGAAATAGGGGAAGAAAAGAACTGCCAAAATATTGGTGATAGTGCTGAGCAGCTTGGTTTGATTGTTCAGGCTGTGAAACAGGTTAATGCAGCAAGTTGGTACTCCAGGTATGTGCAGGTCCAGTTAGCAGGAGAGGCATTTGCAGGAGGTTTGCACCTATTCAGGTTGCGCATCCAACTTGTTCGTGTTCCCTTTTTGCAGCAGGTTTGTGGATAATTAAATGTATGAGAGGTGTTCTAATGAATCAGGAATGGCTGAGAAAACAGCATTTTCTAGAGGAATTCTTTCCAATTTTAATTATGGAAAAGAGCCCTTGCAAATCTTGGAAAAGCCTGCTGGGTCGCCCTTCTTTCCCCAAAAGTGTCATTTCTTACACGGCAGGATGGCACCACACATAAATGCTTCCGGCTTTACAGACCAGGTGTTGCTGCCTCTCTGTTTATATGGAAATCACCTCCACTCAGCCAGTGGCCGCATCTGCCTGGTCTTTTAGAACTTATGTGTGAACTGAGCTTTTATTTTCAATGAAACAGACTCGGCGGTTTGGCCAGCGACAATGCTGTGATAGTGCTGCTGGGTGAAAGGCAGCCCCAGCCCAGCCGAGAAGGGGAGGGCAAGGAGCAGGTTATATGAAGTAAATCTGTCGCCAGCTCTCAGGGTGTGTCCATTCACAGCTCTAAGAAACTCAACAACACCCCCTTTAACGCACCTTCTCTACCTGGATCTTCACCTACCTTTGCCTTTCAGATGGAAACAGTTATGTGTTTGCAGTGAAGCTGCTTCACAAAGCCACAGACCAGGAGCCAGGCCTCCACTGCTGAGGGCTGCTAGACGCGAGTACATCGCTTCGGCGTGCACAGCCGGGGCTGCGCTCCCCTGCCACACCGGGGCACACACCGGGGCGCGCACAGCCCTCAGGCCGGGGCTGAGCCGAGGCCCCTCTCAAGCTCGGCCTTTCATGGCCGCAGTTTCTTGGCCGACTAGCACCCGCTGCGGTGGCACTTGAGGAACTCGTTCAGCGAGTTAACGCCGCTCGCTGGGTCGGGTCTGGCCGGAGGGCAGCGGGGAGCTGTGTCGGGCCCTCGGCTTCCCCTCCGGAGGTGGCACAGAGCGGAGCCGGGCGGGCGGCGGCGGCCGGACGGGCCGCGGGAGATGCCTGTGAGGAGAAGCAGCTGAAGGCAGAGGTAAGAGGAGAAAGAAGCCGAGAGGACGCGGGGAGCGCGGGCGGGACGAGCGCTGCCCGCTGAGGTACGGCCAGCCGCGGAGGGCGGCGGAGGGAGGAGCGGGCGGCAGAGCGGACGCAGCCAATTCGGGAGGGCTCGTCCGTGTTTCTGTGTGAGTCAGGCACGTCGCTGGGGTGATGCTACGACGTTGGGAAGGGGCCGGGAAAGCCGCGGGAGGCGGCTGGGAGCGGCCCGCCAGCTCCGGGCTGTGCTCTCTGCCGTGCCGCCGCTGAGGGGAGCGCTGCCGCTTCTTCCTCCTTCTCCTCCTTCCCTTCACTTCCCGCGCCGGGGCCGGCGCCATGGCTGGGGGCGTTGGGCCGCGCCGCGCAGCCTAACGGAGCGGTGCCCGCCCCCGCCGCGAGGTACGGGGCCCAGCGGAGAGCCGTTGGCAGGGCTGAGGGGGGAAGGAGGCGGCCGCGCCTGGGGGGCAGCTCACGGCGTTGTGCGGCGGGAAGCGGAGAGGCGGGAGTGTGAAGGAGGTGGACGGGCAGGGACGGCCAGGCGGGAAGAGGAAGGGGGACTGCGGCCAAGGAGCTCTTGCTGCTACTCCATTCATCTGTGGCTCCTCCCTTCTCGCAGGCTTGAGGGTCGCGTCCTGGTATCGAAAGGAAAAGCCAAAAATGAGCTTCCCCTCGAGCTGAACTGTTTCTCCTGAAGCCGGGGGAGGACGGGGACTACACAGAGGCCGTCCTTGCGTTTCATGGTCAGACAGCATTTTGGCTTTGATTCCATCTTGCTGCTACCTGTTCCTGGACGGTGTCGGGGAGGAGAAGAGGCACCATCCCACCATGTCTCGTTACAGCCTCCATAATCTCCTGGACTGGATGTATGGGGGTGTGGACCCCAGCTTTGCTGGTAACGGGGGGCCAGAATGCGCAGCCTTTCTCTCTGGGCAGCAGCGTCTTCTGGAGAGTGTGGTCTTCCTCAGTGTAGGAATCGTGGAGATCCTTCTGTCCCTTTGGAAACTCAGGCAGCTGCACTTGAGGGACCTGGAGGGTCATCTGCTGCAGCAGCCACAGACTAAGCAGGAGAGCTTGGGCAAGAACGTGCTGCTGGTGGTGCTGTGTCTCATCTTTGGGCTGGAGATGGGGTTCAAGTTTGCTACCAGGACTGTCATTTACCTCCTAAATCCTTGTCACGTTGTTACCATGATGCAGGTAAGGCTTGTGTACAGTCACCAGGAGGTTTGCTTTGGTTTTATGCTTACAAAGCAGTGTTTTTCCCACAGTGGGCCGAAAATGCTTAACAGAATTACGAATGCCAGGAATTTGTATAAACGTTTTAAACCTGGCTTAGTTTTTAATCCCATTTTTTGAAATCTGTGAAAAACCCAAGAAACATGAAAAGGTGCAATTATAGCTATGACTAATGTCCAAATCTCTGGTGGAAAAAGATAAAAATTGAGGCATCCTCACCGCTCTCTTTCACCTGATCCTTGTTTCAGGAGTAGAAAATGCTGTTTCTACTGGTAGCAGCGGTGAAATTCGCATCAAGCTTAATGAAACCAAGAGTATTGTTAAAGCAGCTATGTGACTTGCAGCTTCTTCGGGCAAGTGGCTTTTAGGGGTGTGAATGTATTTTGTGAAGGTGTTGAAGAAAACAAATTGCTCTTAATTTTGTGCAGACAATGTTGGCTTAATGGTAAGGAAACAAGTCTTATCTGTGTCTCATACGTGGGGTGGACAAGCTGATCTGGTTTAATACCCGTGGATAAGCTCTGTGCTTTAATGACTTGTGGCTTGGTTATTGATGCATGGTAATGTGCAATTTGCGTAGCTTCCAAAAGCAGGGCAACATGCATAAACATTGCTAAAAGCTTACAACCTGTGTTTGTCAATAGTCCTGTGCAAGTACCTTACTATCAGTTTCACTGAGTCTGGTAAGGAGTACGGGAGAGATTAAAAAGTTACTGGTATTCTGTTTAACTTTGCTCATATTGTGCCCTTAACACTGGACGATTTACCAAATTTAAGCTGAGGAATTAGTAGAAGAATGGCAAAAAGGCTTTCATAAAAGCTGCCATGATAACATCTGCAAGATCTGTAACATGAAAATCAGACCATTGCCACTCTTGGACTCCCTTTGCAGCATGCTGAATGATCTGGGCTGTATCAGATCAAGCCAGCTTCACTCCTGGAAAGCATTTCCTAACAGGAATGGGAACATCGTTTTGTGGTTGTACCAGGGGTTTAAGGGAGATGGGTATTATCCCAAGAGAGAGAAAACAAGCTTTTATAGCAGTATTCAAGACCTTTACAGGAATCAACGTACAGTTCTAGATCTGAGTTAGCAAGTTGTATAAATTCTTAAGCAATGATGCAATGTTAGCTCAGGATTTTACACCATCCAACACTTGCTTTCCAGGAAGTGGTAACAATTGCTGTGCAACCAGTTAGTATTGCTAATGAAGAGGAAAGTAGAAGGTATGCAAGAGCTGTAGAAATAATTTTAATACAGTCACATTCTATTTCCTGGCATTGCTTAGTGTTTACTAGAAAATTTTCCTATTAATTTTCTAAGAAGAAGGTGAGCGTATGTTACCATTATGATCTGAAAGTTTGGTTGTCTTTATCTGGTGTTTAAGATGTTATGTTAAGTGTTCAGCAAAAGCTAATGCCTTATATGTGTGTGGGAGCTAGTATGGCTTACCTCATGCATTAATGCTCTCCTGAGGAAGATGTAACCTCTGTAATTAGCATGGGCACTTCTTGATCTCTTTTTGACCTATTGTGAAGCTTTTTTAATAATCTTATGCTGATTACTCATTAGTAATGTCAAATTGAGAAGGTGGATATGTCTGTAAAATTCAGATGTCATGCCTCTTCATCCTCAAAGGGATGTGTTAGAAATAGGCCTGGGCTTAATGCAGAGAAGGAAGATGGCTGCAAACCCAGCAGCTTTCATCAAAGAAAACAGATTAGATACAAAGATGGTTGATGACCTCCGTCGCAGAAAAGTAATACATAGTAGTTGGAATCTTACAAGCCTTAATTTTTCTGGCCTGTAAGGGCAACAGGTTGGCAAGTTGAAATATATGAAAATAGAATTTATCCTTCACTTCTGTTCTTAAAATAATTTGTACATAATCCTGCTGTTGGACCTAGCCAGGAGGATGAACTAAGCAGGACGTGAAGAAGTAAAACGTGCTACAGCAACAGATCACTTCAAAGGGAAGCTAACAAGTAGCTGCTTTTAAGGTCTCTTCTTTCACTCAATTTTTGTTTTCTTCAGTTGAGAGTGTTTCACCTTAAAGCAACAGAAGTTCTGGTGTCTGAGCCAAAAATATTTGGAATTGGGAATTATCCTTCAGATTTTCTCTGCATAAAATCCCTGCTCTTGAAAGGCCTAAGGCTGAAATGAAATCAGGAAGTGGGAATTACACCTGTGATGTAGACAAAAACTGCGTAATATAATGGATACAGAGTTCTACAGCTGAGTCTGTTTTGATCAGGTGTCTAATATCTGCTGGTCACACCAACCTGTGTTCAAATCAAATCTTTTTCATAAGTGGGAAGAACTAGTTTAGATGTATCATTGCAGGGATGAAGTGTTGATCAGATGAACATGTTTACCTGCCTAAACAGTTGTCATGGTTAATCAGATTCAGAGAATTAGTTGCTGTCCTGCTACCTAGTTGAATTATCTAATAGTACTACTCATTTCCAGCAGCTGTCTTGGTTTTTGCTTCTTGCGTAGACTTTGAAGGAAGAATAGCAGTATTTCTTCACCAGTGACATAAGTGTAGGATCATTGATAGAGAAATACTTCACTTTTTAAAAGACTTAAAAATTTACTTTAAACCAAAGGTGAATGGCAACTTCTGTGGTTTCCTGGACAGTTATCTTAGTGGAGTGTTTTTGTGCAGGACATCAGGAGTGTGTGGTGCAGTGACGAGGAAGTCTACGAAAGAATTCGTACTGAGCTCTTTCTTTACGTAAAGAGTGGTCTCACTGGAAGTTGTTTAAATATGTTTATGAAATAAAGCCCAAACTCACTCTCTTTTTAGGACTGAGGATATGATTGGGCTAATGATGCTGCTATTAATCAGGTGTGAAAGGGTATCCTGAAAGGGAAACAGTAAGTCCACCAGGGTGTTGAAAACCTTTTCTCTTGTGCATAGCAGGAAAGAATTCCGCATATATTTAGGGGACCAAATGTTATATTTTCAAGATAGTAATCCTTTTGAGTATTATAGAACCATAATTATGGTATTGAAATTGAAGATGTGAAGGAAGTCTTTTCAAGTTTCTGATTTGGGAGTGTAAAAGAGAAGAATCACCCTAAACCGAATTTCTGCACTAAAGGACTGACATTTGTCTGGGATAAAGAAAATGTTTTTGGAGGAAACACCTGTGTTGCCGGATGATCACTTTGAACAGTGAGCCTTTTAGACAAAGAGAAGTAACTAAAGGGGAAGTGATAGCTGAAAAAAGGCATAGGGAAGGAGTATAGGGGAGTCCATTTTCATCCAGTAATCTCAGTCTGATGTTTGCATAACTAAAACCAGTGCGAAGTGCATCTACTGTTCAGTAAATATTAAATCTTGTGTTCATTATTTCCAGTTTTAGCTTCTTTAGAGTTCTGTATCCTTTCTGTCCTCTGCAGAAAGGCTACTGTGTTTTGGGAAACAGTGGATTGATTTTGGTACTTGTGTAGTAAACAAAGCTTGCCTGAACTGTGCATCATTTGGGAGTATGTCCCAAAATATATCAAATTAATTATCTCCCTTTCTTTCCCCTCTTTCCCTTTTTTTTTTTTGTGTTTGTTTTTTTAGGTTTTTTTTTTCTGTTTTTTAAACCTTGGGAAAAAATCTGATCATGTGGCCAAATGTAATTTTTCAAGTGTGAATCTGATTTTAATTTGCATTTATGGCTCCTAAATGCTTTGTAATATTTGGAAGAATCCAGTTAAATTTTGCATGGTTTTCTATATTCTGTCTCTTCAAAGCCTTGAACTAAAATTAAAGGAACATTTATATCCTGTTGTTTGGGAGTGAGTATGAAGAGTCTTTGCTTACAGAAATTCAGTAAATTTTTAAAGAAAAGAAAGTGAATTGTGTTACTGGGTTACATGAGTGACAGCAAGAAAAAGGTGCTGTTATTCCATTTTTAAAGGAATAACTTCATCCTGAGTTATTCCATATTTAAAAGGTAGCAGTATTCTGAATTGAAGATGATTGTCAGTAGTTTTGTTCACTGCTTAATGTACTAAGAGTTTTGGGCAATATGAAGGGCAGCTCAGCAAAATTTCTAATGAACATATATGCATTTTTCAAAATGTAAGTCTCTAAATGTAAGCTTCTGAATCTCCCTTTTTGCATGTGCGCGAAATTCCCTTATCTATGTCATTTTTTTGTGTATACCTCCTATCTTCCAAAACCTGCTACTGCGCCTTGCAGAACTTGTATTTTTTAAAGCAGCTCAGAAGACAGGGCTCAGTTTCAAGAGCTATGATAAAACTGAAATTTGGTAGAATTTGATATGATAAGGATTGTAAAAATATATTTGAGAAAAACAAGGCTATGTATTGCAGTATAGTATGATTTAGTCCCAAATCAGTGCATTTAGGAGATGCATGAGACTGTTGTAGCAAGGTCAGCAATCCTTTGGATGCTCTGAAATGCTCCCTGGGAGACATAAACTTCAGCACTTCAATGGAAGATGTGTGTAAAGGCAGCTCGCAAACCTCTCGCGTCATGAAGTTTGCAGTGTGTTTTTTACATCTGTGTAATGCACAAGTCTGTCTTTTTATAACTGCACATTAACCTGTGATACTTCCTCTTAATTCTGATTGCTTGAGAGGAAGATCACCAGAGTATGTGGTGAAAAAGGGCGCATGAAGAATAATTAAGGCACCGAAATTGCCAGTATTTCTTGGTGGGAAGCCTTATCTCATATCTTATAAGAGTGTATTTTATTGCTACAAAGATGATAGCAGCTCAGGGGCCTTAGATATGACCTGACAGGTTGTGAGACAAATCATTAGTTCCTTTATACTGGCCTTGGTATTCTCCAGAACTATTAATTTGTCTTCCAAAAACCCCATGGCTTGCTTGTATTCTCCATTCTGCTCTTGCTTCCAAGAATGGTACATTTTTTCTTAATTGTTATAATTTATTTTTAAGCTGTCGTTGTGTTTAGAAACAGTCAATTGAAGTGTAGGGACTTGAACTGATACCATAATTAATGTAGTAATTATTTATTGAACTGAGGAAAAGCTTTTCTGTGATAATTTTAATGCAGTAGATAGTTTGTTTCACCATTGTGCTCATTTTTAGTAAATCCCAGCATATAATAGCGACATTGATAAATATTAATATGAGGCAAGGAAAGGATTTGTGTTCAGAAATAAGTCATTTTAAATTTAGTATGGAAGAATAAGAAATGTATCTTAAGGATGTCAATCACAGTTTGCTTGCTTTGAAGAGTGTACACTTCAGCCATTTCAACTTGGACAAGGTTTGGCCAGTGCATGCTCTACCTTGAGCTGAAAATGTGTGTGCTTCAGTCAAGATGATGGGGATCATGGAAATAGGTTGTGCAGTTGATGAATGTTCTAGTTGAGGAACTGGAGATTCAAGCTCTCGATTAAGCCTTTGTTTTAAAGTTGCTAGAATTTGGAAAGGAATATAGGAAGTGGGGAATTGACAAGAATTAATCTTACTCCCTAAAAAGGAATAGGAATTGCATGATTGGAAATTCTAAGTGAGAAAGTTTAACTTTATTACCCCAAATGTTTACACTGAGGGTTATTGTCTAAAGGCTATTAGGTGAATCCTTAGGTAATCAGATATTGGTTTATTTTGATGAGTTCATCACAGATTTAAAGCAAATAGCAATCAGAGTGTAATGTTTAGTTTAAGCAACACATTACGGAGAGACAGGCACTTTTTTTCCTTTTTCACTCTTCTGCATGTGTTTGTTTTTTTTGAGAACTGAGCTGTCAAGAATTGTTTCAGTGTTCTCTCCAGTGTTGTAATGTATCACTGTTGGCTGTAACATATTTTTAGGATGGATTTTTTACCCTATTTAGCAGTTTTACACACCATTCCCTGTAGGCTGTTTGCTAGCAGTTTAAACTGATGCTTCCAGAGCCTTGGGTGGCATGATTTAGTGTGACGTGTCCCTGCCCATGGCAGGGGGGTTGGAACTAGATGATCTTGAAGTCCTTTCTAACCCTAACTATTCTATGATCCTATCTACCTGAGGACTTCAGGAGCCTCAGTGGAGTGGCGGACTGAATCAGTTAGCAGCAGTAACCGTATTGGACACCTTATAAGTTCCAAAGATCAGGATGACTTTGATCTAATGATTTACATTCTAAAAGCCCCTTTCTTTGTTGTCTCCCTTTCACTGCTGTAAATATTTGTTCTCCTGGTCACAGATTATGAGTTTTACTGCAGTGGTTGTACGTCAACCACATTCAATGTAGCAACTGGAACTGTGTTCCCTGCAGACAAGTTCTGTACTGTATGTGAACTGGAAACCTACAAAGAGTGTAATGGGACTTCCATTTCTTGTGACACTTCCTCGGGGCTTTAGATTGATGTGGTAAGAGGTTTACATTTATTCAGATTGCCAAGTAATTAGTCAAATGATTTACTTGTTTATATTTTAGTACCTTGCTGGTGCCAACTTAAATTATCAGGAATATATTATATGCCGTAGCTTTTGATAGATTGTGTTCTGTTTCGTTGGCCAAAATTATCTGTAATAATGAAGCTATTACTTATTATCCTGCTGTGTTTAAAGATTACAAATTTCTGTTGTAAAATCCTACAGGTTGAGGAATTTTGAACTGCGACAAGAAAGAGGTATTGGTGACTTGAGGTAAAGTAGAGCAGGACTTTTCAATGATGGTTATATCAGGAAACTGATATGAAATGTGATGCTTGGGGAAGAAGTACTAAAAGTGAACGTGATGAGTATATATGCACATGAGAATCTTATTGTGAGCCCAGGTAAGTTTTTGCTTGTCAGGTTTTGCTAAAGCATTAAGGTAGGAATGAGGAATGAACTAACCCACCACTAGTGAAGAGCTAGTGCAGGCAGTGATTAAAGAAGGAAGAAAAACAACCTGTGACACTTTTTCTCTGAAATACTAATTCACAAGTTGTGATAACTAATGCTACTGCACACATAGAAAGACTTATGTTAATAATTAATCCTAAAATACAGCGAGTCTAGAAATCTTTCCCCTTAGACTGTAAAAGGGAAGGAGTAAGTACAGGTTTGTTGGGTAAACTAACTAAGCCTGTGGAAGAGGAGACGTACAGAATGTCTCAATGAATATAGATCATTTAGAAGACATTATATGGCAGAAGATGGAAGTTGTTCAACTTGCTACACGTCTTTCATCCCTGGGTAAAACTGGGTGGTTGGAAGGAGGGACAGGCAGCTCCCAAAGCCTGGTTTATATAATACAGAAACTACTTTTGTTGTAGTATTGCTTAATGCTCTGTCAGTGATGTTCCTTTGAATCATGAGTATTCTTAACACTAAATTAACAATTCCAGAGGACACATTCATTAATCCCTGAACCTGCCTGACAGGTGCAGTAAGGCAGCTGTGATTTTTATGCTGAAACACTAAATGCATTCAACTTGTTGCTCTTTAGATGTAACATCTTTTGACCTCCCTTCTCTTTTCAGCTTTGGCAGTCTGGACTTGTCAAACCACAGTTACGATATTACTGTTTTTTTACAAGTTACCTTTTAGAAGGTAAATAGATGGCTTTTAAGTGCAGTGGCTGTTCTGGGCTGGGTTGATAGTTTGTATAAAACCAGCTGCTGAAGCAAAGCTGTCTGATGGAGTTGTTAAACCGTTACTTTCTGATAAATGATAGGGTGATTGTTTTGAAATTTAATTTTAGAGTTAATTAACAAAATCTTCTACATCTTTTAAATTATCCAGCTGCTTGAATGTTCTGTGCCTTATGTTTTACTGTTGTGGGGGAAAGTGGGTGGTCTTGACATCTACAGTAAAATATACTTCATTTTACTGCTGTATCTTAAGATACCTCTTAATCTCTTCTCCCCTGGAGGGTACTTTGATACACCTAAGAAAGAGTGGAAATTTTTATTTCAGAAGAAATTGAAATCTAACCTCTTGAAGTTTTTGTTTTGGAATAGTATGTTAAACCAATTTATGATCTAGTTAAGTGATCAGGACTGCAGTGTTTGAAAAGAAAGATACACGTCCAGTCTGCTGCAGCAGGATAACTAAATCAAACAGTGTCGTGGTTTAAGCCATAAATCAGCCACGCAGTTTGTTCACTCACTTCCTTTTTTTTTCTTTCCTCTGCTCCTGGAGGGATGGGAAGGAGAATTGAAAGAATGCAACTCCCACAGGTTGAGATAAGAACA